>JAOBYJ020028496.1:0-20280 GCA_025403565.2 Palythoa heliodiscus
CTTGTTCTTAAATTGTTCTTAATTTTTGGCCAATCTGAGCCTCATTGTTCTTATAAAGTTGTTCTTATAAAAAAAAAAGCGTGTATTTAGTTAAACATCGTGCGAATTGCATTTAATAAAAATAATTAAATTCTCTTGAGCCTTTTGAAGAGTTTGTTTTCAGAGATTAAACAACAAATTCAGCTTTAATTATTTAATCAAAAGCGATTTAAGTAGGTTGAGTGTATTGTTTGAGGTGTAAAACACTGAGATTTTGACCTCCCGCGGTCTAACGCCTTTAGTTGCTTCTAACTTGCAAATCAAATGTTTTTGTGGTATTATGGCAAATGTTCCTTAATTGAAACGCTAAATGAAATTTGTTATCTTTTCTTAAAGTAATTAACAGTGCACTGAAGGATAAACTTCTTTTTTAAGACGTGACCTCGGTGAATCAATAAATCGAGTCTACCTCATACCAGACGAACTTTGTCGTGCATTCACACACATCGGATATTGTTTTGATAATTCTGTAAATGCTTGGGAAATTTCTTGTTCTGCAATCAACAAAGACCTATCAGATATTTTAAAAAACCTCACAAATGATTCACCGCAAAGGTTGGCCATGCAGCTTAAACTTAAAACTCCAATGGTTTAATTGCCTGGATAACACTTTGCGTTTCGATTCTAGGATGAAATAATGTATATGCACAAAATCTGTTTGAGCTGCTTTAAAATGTTGAATTTTCCAACAGATGTTGGATGTGTGTTACAAAAATGAACTCTTTTCTGCCGTCTTTTTCTAGCGGTAATCTGACACCGCTGTCGCAATCGCAAATTGCTTTAAATAGTCTGTCCTTTAAAACTTTTCAAACTGATTCCTACGTCGCATTTAGTGGGTGAAGCGCTGGCCGAACCTTATCTACAATTGAGTTTTTATAAACTTTCCACGTTAACAACTTGTGATGGTACTGATTTAGTTAGAGTAACGCAATATGAACTACTGCAGGAAAATATACATAGTTTTCTCGTAAGGAACAGCTTACGAAATTGATTGATAGTTGATTATAAAAACTAAGAAGAAATTTTGTGTCATTTCAAACTTCAGCTTGCAATGTTGAAATATTGTTGCTCCGAGAACAGGTATTGAAAATCGATTCCATTTACAAATTTCAAGTTGCAATGGCTCGATCCACTCGTTTTACAATGGCGTTGCGAGACAAGTTACACGAAAAATTGCCTAACACTACCACTATCTGTTATTGCCTGATTGACATTATTGCTTCTTCTTCGAGCAGGAACTCTAACGTTTTACATTTTCTTTCAAATTCAGATTTAGTTAAAAATAACGGTCATTCTACAGAATGTGGACATAAAAATTGTTGTACATTCTAGTTTTTTAATCGCAATTTACTGGTTATAGATTTAAAGAAATTAGGACAAAAAGCACGTAAAAACTGCAAACAACGATAAAAGTTATAATTACACCTAATAGGGGTGTTTTAAAAAAGCAGAAAACATCAAAACGTACTGAAAACGTAAAATGTATAGATTTACTTCAGTCGTAAACTCTGTGCTGTTATTAAAAGCAATATGGTCTGGATTGGATTTTACAACAGACAGAGAGCATATGATCAAAATATTCTCTCATAAATCTGTGAGACAAGTTTATTTATGTGTTTTGAAATCTGACTTTTCTCGTGGAGATCATACTTTGGGCCTCATACTTTTCTATGATTCAGGAAAATGTATATATTGCACCACTATCATATGGCCGGAACACGTACTCGCAGTGAATTAACCGCATTGTGGAGTGAAGTCATAGCTGTTATCTGTTTCTCCGGTACTGCCATGTCAGTGAAACATGAATTTCGATTCCAACTTTATGTTCAGTTTAAAATTTGTTGTTTAACTACAGGCAGTGGTTTTACCTCCAATTTGCGTCAAAAGTGCTAGTTGAGTTTCTTCGTGCAAGTTGATTAAATGTAACCTGAAAAGGTTGTTTAACAAAACCAGTCAACTTGGCTTTGTTCTGATTTCCAATTGTTCCATACACTTGGTGATGAGATGAATATAAATTTAAGTTATGTAGGAAATACGTGCGTCTTCAGCATTTTTTGCCTAAGCGCTATACATGTGGTTAAAAGAATGATTAACTATTTTGTCCTGATTGAAAAATAATCATAAACTTTTCGAATTTCTATCAGTTTTTAAATTTCTATGCAACCTGACCTTAACCAAACTATTTTGGAGACCTAAAATTTATTATGAAAATATGACAGTTTCTTAAAGACAAAGTAAAAGGTCAGTTATAATAATGCGTCGTTCGAACTCAAAGCAAACTAACTCTACCAAAACTTTACTAGGTTTAGCTCGAGCACAACTTTCCGGCAAACTTTGTTTTGCTTTCGGTGACTGTATAGCGATAGGGCATTCTCTAAATTTTGCTCAGAAGCACTTTTAAGTGAAGAAATCAAATGAGGTTATTCAAAAACTATAAGGATGGAGATTTCAAATTTTTTGCCTTAATTGGTATTGATAAACGACTGGCCGCATGACAATCTTTTACTAAATTTATATCATAAGTTTTGAATTGTTCTCTCGATTTTTCTTAAAAAAACCTTGTATTTATTTAAAATTAAAACAAGAAATTGCGGCAGTTTTTCCATTTCAGTTCATATAGAAACTTCTATTAAAACCGCATATGCTTTGAAGTTAAAGTAAACAAATCAAAGTTCAAGGTCTTATTCATTTTCTCAAATGAGTTAAACTGAATTTGCTGAAGGCGTTTTGAAAAGCTATGACTGAGGTCAACCAATTTATAGGACTTTTGTTCTGCGTGGACTATGCTTGATACTAATGTACCAAAACATTAAAAAGAATTGTTAAATCCGTTTTACTTCATGATCATAAGGTTGGTCTGAAGAAACGAATTAAGTTAAAGCTTTTCAAAAACTGTCTTCTTTTTCAAAACTAAATAATCATAGCCATACAGCACATGTTTAAAGTTTTGATCCGTCTTTTAAAAAGGTTAGATTAATAAATATATATTATGTTGTATTACATTACAATTAATAATTTAAGGGCGACTTGCTCGCTTTAGTTTAGTCGTCATTTTTTGAACCTCGATAATGGGTAAACATCACTGAATCACATTGTAGGACCCACTTTTAACTATTAGCAGACAAATAGATAAATGTTTTATACATCATCAATGATATTGCTAAATCTTTTTTCGTATATATTATATATCGTATACGAACATGACTGAGCTGTCGCGATGTAATGGGTCTATCTTTCAAGTATTGCGCTTACTTGACGATGAATTATAAATGAGTCTACCAGAACATCAGTTCCACTTGGGCTGCAGCTCCAAATCACGATTGTCGAAAGAGCGAAGAATTATTCATGGAGTGCTATGTTAGATTTTTTATGTTTTTATTGCTCTTACTCCGAAGCGTATGGGAAAAGTGTTACACATTCAGGCAGTTTATATTACTCGATTACTTTATACAGTTAATAACTAGATTGCTTGAGGGGTTAAGTGGTTTGTATTCCACAAGGTACTTATAATATGTAAATTGTACAGTACCGTCATACACCGAATGAAAACCACTTGGTTTGAGTTTATAGGGATTTTGCAGTTGTGGTGTGGGCGTTAAAATGTATTTAACTACATTCACCGCAGAAAAAGCTCACTTTCTAAAAAGGCGCAAGATGACGTGTTTACAACCTGGAAAACGCTTTTCTCCAGCCAGATGCGACAAGCAGCTGAGCCAAATGTCTAAATTTTTAAGTCATCAAGGTTAACCCAATAAAAGAGGCGATTTCAAAGCTGCATGCATGCGTACTGTGTCAGGGCATAGCGCTTGTTGTGAGCGCCCTGTACGCAGAAAAATGTAATTTCTCTTTTGTAATTAGCCTGTTTGACTACAAAAGAAGTCGTGAGGCCCCTGACTTTTTGCGTAATATTTTCAAAGTATGACGATTCAAGGATTTAGAAACAAACATTGCAGTTGAACTTAAAACAAGAGGGTTTATGTGTTCTCGTTGAGCGACCTTGCGCAAATATACCCCCTGAAAGAATAAAAGAAATTACGAGAACAAAAACTTTATTAGGATAACACCTACAATAAAGTTCCCCCACGAAGTTTAGAAAACAACTTCTAAATAACTTAATTTGAGATCATAAAGAGTTAAGCGCAGTTAACCTTACCTACTAATTGAAGCAATTTGGGTTGAACGAATCGCATAAAAGTGAAAGTTGTTGAAAACAAGTTGCTTGCAGAACTTGAAGTAAATGTAAGTAACAAACTGATAAAAATAAATGTGGCCAAATCAAGGTTAATTGGCGTGATAATTAAACAATTATATGCCTTTGAGTTCACGACGGCGGCTGCATTGTCTGACGAAGATAGAAGCATTGCAACGTATATGTCAGTCAAAGCAAAACTATGATAGTGCTGTGTCAGCTGAATGAATAGCTGGCTAAATCTCTTATATATCTCTGCATTAAGCCATAAATTCTTCCAATTGCTCTTATGTTTACAACTGATTTGGGTTCCGGCTTCCTGAATATTGATATTAAGAACTAAATCGCACCGCAAACATATGGACAACGATAAACCTTAACTCACGGAAGTGTTAGACAAGTTTTGCTCTCTGCGGGTTGCTAGAACCTTATGTGCTTAGACGGATAAAGTTTACCATACCCCATTTCAATATATACTCTAAATGTCAATATGCTTACGGCAAGTTCAAGTGGATTGTTAAGGAAGAGTCAAAAGCTTTAATATATCACATTTTTGGAGAATTCGCTTGTAGTTTAGGTGATCCAGGTGAGCAATCGGAACCCATACAGGATTATACACCATTTGATCTGAAGCAACATAAACTTTTAAATTACAGAGGAGGAGCCAAGATTACGGAGCTGTCAATCACCATCCAGGTGGCAGAAAGCTTTTCGAATTATCTTTGCTCCAATTACTTACATGATATTGATAGTAAATATATCGGTGAAGAGTGGGAGCAAATTCATGATAATTGTCCTCATCGCCTGTTTCTTTAATCAAATTTCAATTAACACGCTGTAGTGTGATTGGTCAATTGCTCAGGAGCTGTCTGGTTGAAGTGCGAGTGTTCCTTGCAAACAAAACCTCTCTTATGACGTAACGAATTAACACCGCAAGTAATTCGAAAATCCTTTTTGGCTACAAGACGCCCTGCGTACTCTACACATCACTCAGTCAGTGGCAACTGCCGGCCTATAAACATCGGTCGACTTCGTGCATCGGAAAAAAGCTAAAAATACATCATTTTTCAAAACCCTGCTACAAGGCGTTTATTTTGCGAATGGGTTAACATTGATGCTGTTTTTTATTAGAGCAACTTGGTCTGTTTGAGTTAAACAACAATAATGGCCTCTGGATTTAGCTCGGCATTTTCTATTGACAATATACTAGCAAGGCCAACGTATAGACGATGTATGCCATATACAATACCACACCCGTATCCCTATGTTGTGACATCACCCGGCTACATAGGTAAGACAGCCTTAACTTCTTGTTATGCAGAATTTTAAACTGTGTGTTTCGTGTGAGTGAATCAAATCATTATCACACCGCGCATCATACAGTGGGAAAACCCTAAAGAGACCTTTAACGGTTTCGGAACGGCTCGATTATTTCTGTTCTCAACGTTTGTTTGGTTTAAGTTGCCATAGCTCAAAAGCTAGTTAAATTTCATCGTTTTTTTTAACGTTGAAGACTTAATTTGTTTAATATTTCAGTTTAGAAACAAAGATATTAACAAAAGTGCGCGACGTGGCGTTTCCTTAACATATGGCCTGCAGCAGAAATTTATCGGATGTGCGGTGATGATTCTCACTTGCTATATTAAAGAAACACTTTGTAAAGAGCCAAAATACTTTGAGTACGTGCTTAGTTCCATTGTTTACTTCGTAGCTGCAGTAAGTTTTCCGAACTATGGGGACTTTTTGCGTTCACAACCAAAGCGAAAGAGAAGACATCGTACAATTTTCACAGAGGAGCAGCTTGAGCTATTAGAGGGCACTTTTCAGAAGACACATTATCCGGACGTATTACTTAGAGAGGAGTTAGCGATGAAAGTTGACCTCAAGGAAGAAAGAGTTGAGGTAATTACATTTGTATCTCGTCACGGGGCTTCCAAGCACTTTTGTAATGAGTAGAGATGATAGAAAGTAAGTGATATTAATATAATCCATTGGATAACTAGCAGATGCATGGTATCAAAAATTTACGACTAAGGGGAGACGAACTTTGGATGAGAGAAAAGTGCAAGTTCTAAAAGATAAAAGGTTTAGAAGCTATAATTGATGTTTTAATGCCAACATTTAGTTGAGATTAAGGACTTGACACAACAGTTTTGTTTAGGAATTCTTTCATAATAGGTTGGCTTATTTTGATGCATGCATGCTTCTTTCAGACCGCTGTGGTAACCGCATGTTTACCAATTGCTGAAGCCAGCGGAACGGGTCGCCGTTTAGTTGCAGTAACACATACTTTGTTACTTTTGAACCTTCTAAGACAGGTGCGAATGAGGTGCTATGGGCTCGATCATTGATTTGGTCTATTCTAGTCACCAATATGCAGAGAATTAACTGTAATCTTTTTCTTCTTTGCCTTGTCAAGTTAGTTTGTTTTGCTCTACTTTTCTACCATACCTCTGTGCAAAGGTTAATCTCAGTAATTGTGAGGCAAACACAAATGCCAACATGGGGCACTTTATCAGGGTTTAAGATTAATGACTCTATGGCATTGCTGAATTTCAAAAGTCCCACAGATGACTGGTTAAAAGCTTTTTATTTGTAACCTTGTACGAGTATACGTTTTGAAGTAGCCAAAATCGTTACAGTTGTGTCTTGTCAGTATGAACTGCTCTAGGTGCTTTTCAGTTTTTGGGTTGTGTTTCAAATTTTGACAGCAATAACAGGAATGTGTCATTCCATCGCACTGAGCTACCCAATAAACCTGCGTTATGATTTATGATATGTCTGAACCTTCTGCCGTAAGGAAACGCTACTAAATAGCAGCATTCCATTCCTAGCTTTATTCCAACATCAGTTGCAGCAAGTTCTAACTTAACAAACATTGATTCTTGTCTTTTGCTTTGTGTTACCAAACCAATGAAAAACAGTTTCGTCCTTGTAATGGCCGCTGGTATGTACAGTTCAACTGCGGATTGATATGATTTAGTTCACCCTGAAAAAATCTACATATTTCTTAAAGGTACGTCTAACCTGGAACCAAACTACTATATAAAACTAGAAATAGTAAATGTTATTTTCCTTAGCTGTTTGGCTTTCTGTTCATACTTTTGTTGCGAGATGCCTAAAGAAATGTTGATGAACTCGGCGCCTTGAGTCCCCAAGTGGGAAATTCACACGTGCCGCAAACAGCCGCAATGTCGCCTGAACAGCAAATATCTCCACACGAAGTCTTTACTGATGAATTTCACAAGTCGGTGGCAAAATTTGTAGATATCATAGTTTACTTACGAATTACGTTTGTTTTTAGCTTTTACATACGACTTGAAAGAGGAAAAAAAATTGGTTTCCTCGATGGAACCCGAAGCGACATTACAACTAGAAGACGCGGGTGGAGCCATTCTCTCGGGATTGTGCATCTTTTTATGAAAAGATTTTACAAGTTATTTCACTTAAAATTTGAGGCTTCTAGTTCTAGTGCTTCATCAGGTTGATAATTATCTTTTGCGGCTGTAAATTTTTCATTGATCGCGGTTACTCTTTAGTTTGTGAAGAACTCGAAATCCTATTTCAAATGCCAGAACGCCGAGTCGCCATTAAACCCTGAACTTTCTCAATTTGTAAACGTCAAAAGTTGCAATTTCTGGCAAAACTAGAGACAATTTACGGTCTTCAAGGAATCATATTTTCTTAAACAGAAGTTCTGCCAAAAAACGTGGCGCATTTATAAATTTCCTGTTTATTTTGTGAACAATACAGCTTCTTCATGTGGATAAGACATGATGCATCCATCTCCGTTGGCCTTGCGCTGCTAAACATCCAAAGCCACGTCTTTAATTTAGATATGACTAAATATTTGCTGGAACTCCTATAGAAGCGAGAATACTTCGAAGTCACAAATCTTTGAATGCAAGCTGACTGGTTCCGTGCAAGTACTTCGTAAACGGACTCTCACCATTTATCAATAAAGTCATATGTTGTAAAATCCTTAATTAAAACAGTTTTTCTTTCTCTGGAATAGTCCCTTGGTTCTTACACTTTTTCTATCAAACAAAAGACTTTTTTTGATTCAGTACCAACAAAGCTTCAACCTAAATTTTAGATTGTTCGAGTTTACATTTTAAACCACGATCATCTTTTAAAAATGGTATGGTATATTGAAACCTTTGTTTAACTTTTCTTTCTCGTTAACTTAACAAAAGGCTGATACACAACTATATTTTAGTTACTAAATTTTATGCTTATAATATAACACTTTTTTGACATACTATAGGTATTTTACCATATTAAAGCCCAATGCATATGACTAAGTTACAGCACAGGTATTGATTTGTTTGTTTGACTTGGAACTTGAAATGACTGCATTGTATCTTCATAATATTTACGATAAGCTTCAGTAGATCAGTTTGTGCCATAACTATCATACGTTAGAACAAAAAATTTAAAGTTTATTTATCTTTGACGATAGTTCCATTGTTGAATATCCGTTGTCTTGTACAGAGAATGTGTTAGGTGTTTTATTGCTCTTAAGGACAGCTTCGACAACCTTAGCGCAGCTTCATAAATTTGGAGGAAATTGAAGAAATCTGTAATTTAATTGTGCTATCTCTGCATTTTACACTACCAAACTGTGAAGTACGGCTCATACTCAAAGTTTACTTTATATCTAAAGATATCTAGAAAATATTTGGTTTATGTTTTGCATTTAAGTAAAACCATACCGCGACTGATGTTGTGATTTTAATAACTTAGTTTTACTGAAAAATGTTTCGCAGAAAATAATAACATTTTCATATAAAGGATGATCTTTGTTAATGAGGGCTTTCCAAACTGTATTTCAGCAAGATTTAGCAAGAAAATTATAAAGTTACATGAGCTATAGGCCTACCTTGAGTTTGCATATGGAGCTGAGTCAGACATAGTTTCAGTTGCAATTTTTTGCTAGTCTTCGTAAAAAATTATGTTATCACCCAGAAAATTAGAGTTATATTTTTTGAGAGAAGAAAACTTAGTTAAGGTGGATTAAGATCTTAACTTGTACAATATTAACAAACCTTGTACAACGAAAAGTACTTCAACTCCGGTAAAAGACAGATTTTTAGTTTGAAACAAAATGTGGGACTCCAAAAAATCTTGGCACACTTTTCGGATGGCCTTGTAAGTTTGCGACAGCAGTGTTTCAATATAAGCTTGAAATATTCTCTGATAACTAAAACCCGACAACTGATAGTCTCGCTCTGTGAAGCCAAAACAGTTGTGCTGCTTTTTCTCTTGTTTGCTTGTCTTAACGGTCGTGCAAACAAAGTACTAAGTAAAGGATTTGTCTCGCGATGGATTTCCAGAATTTCGAAAATAACAGCTCAATGATGTCTTTTGGAATCTATAGTTGACTTAGAATTAAGTTAATTTAAACACAGCTTGAACATTATGAGGTATTTTAATTCGTTTATGCAATTTTGAGGGTGCTGCCACAATGTCAATGACCACTGCACGAGCTTCTAAAAAGTCTTGGGTTTTTTACAAGTTTTTTTTGTAGGAAACTGTCTCAATGGGGAATGAAAGGTTATCAATGTAGCACGGGAAACAAAATAACTATGAAAATACCTTTATGTATTTTATGTTCTAGGAACACATCAGTGTAATATGTTGCTTATTTCAATATTACATAAGCTGAATATTTTTGTATGCATCTAAATTTCTTCAGATGTAAAATACATCTAATCTATTCTCCATTATTGAGTTACAAATTGAAACTCAATTCAGTTTCCTTCTCAGTGATATGCTCGATGTAAACATTGTGTTACGGTTAAACATCTTTTAGCTGGTTTATGTTTTTCTAAGAACTCTCTTACTTAAACGTTGTTTGAACAGTAATATATTAAGTCTTTCTCCATCTTTAGTTTGTTAAAAAAACATAGGTACGCGGTGATTCGGTTTTGTACAATGTAAAAAGCATTCCAAATATCTTTTTTTTTCTACAGACATGTAGTTTTAGGGATGACCACTTTAACCCTGCCTGCAACTGCAAACCACATAGGTGCTAAAAGCCCGCGAAGTCCTTGATGTGTTTTTTCATACATACTTTCATACATACTTCTTTCTTTATTCTGAAAATACAAAAAATAAACCTTTGTTTATTCTACACCGGATAAAAAACAAGGGATTAATCACTTTAATAATCAACATTCCTTCACATAGTTGGCACAGTACATGAGAATTAAGCTTTGTATAGCTATTTTTTGTTGGTTTGGACCTTTAAAGAACCTTTTGGTTTTCAAAAAGATTTGGGTCTTGCAATTATATATCTTAAGTTTTAGTAGCAAAAATGGAAGACAACAAAATAAAAGTGCATTTAATATGTTAATTTCTGATTCTAACTGAAGCATCCCTTTGATCGTAGGTCTGGTTCAAGAATAGAAGAGCGAAATGGAGAAAATTAAAACGGGAGCAACAATGCACAAAAAAAAATTTAGAATCTTCGATGACCTCCTCAAGTTTAAGCACACACAAAGAAATGGAGAACACAAGAGAGCCTGTAACTTGTAATTTGGACATTGCGAAAGAAAAGCCATCAAACGAACTGGCTCAGACGGATTTGAACACAAACTCAACTAATATAAATGGTGTGAACAAATTGAGTAGCTAGTGTGTTGTATCAACTTTCTTCTCTAGAAGACAAAAGAAAAAGTGCTGCTTTACAAAACCTGCTCCTTTTGGAGTCATATGTTTTATGGTAGTACGTGTAAATTAAGATATATAGATTGATATAAGTTGAGTATTCTATATTTATTTCCTTGACTGGTGAAAGAGCTTCTTGCAAACCAAATAACCAAAAATATATTTTCTTATTTAGAAAATTCTTGACCTTATATCTTATTCCATTCTTTTCTCCGAACAATAAATGCAAGACAAATATTAGCTGTGTTCAGTTGAAATATAACACAGGTCTTTTATTGTAGATGCATCTGACAACACTGAAGGTCAGTTTTAGTAGTCCTACTATCCTAAACCCGTTTAACCGCAGTTCAGTATATTTATTGTAATTGTTACTTCAGGTTTGCTTATAATTAGATTATAAACAAGTATATGGCCAAAATTGATCTAAGAAAACTTATTCGCAAAATGAATAAACACGATTTAATAGATGCAATTGAAACGGCTAGTATATAGACGTTTTAAAAATTTGCAAAGAAGTCCAAATGTTTCAGTCTACTATTCATTTCTAAGCGAGAATCAGCTTTTGAAAATTGATTTCTGACTTTATAAAAGCGTTCTGATTGAAGTTTATTTTTTTAGTAAAATATCTCTAGTAACGTGAAATCTTTTTTAAAACTAAAACCTTTACGGCGGTAATTTAGTGTAGTTTAACAGAATATTCACGAAAAGCTTTAAATCCTTAAAACATTTAATCTTTAAATAACACCATATAAGCTCAGTAAAATATTGTTTAAAATACAGTGATCTAAATTTTCTCAGTCTCAAAGATTGTGCTTTACTATGCTATAAAACTTTTCGTGATTTCCAAAGATCTCTTGGCGGAGAGTTGACCCCAAAAGTACCAAACACAGTTAATTCCAGCTGATAAACTGGATACCCTTACTTATTGGGCGTTAGATCACACAAACCTGAGTCGCTACTGCATGTCCAGCTTGTATTCTATGAAAGTTTTCTTTTCTTGTTTAGCTTACTCAAAAGAATTGAAAAGTAAGTTTGTTTGCAAAGTTTCTACTATCTTATTATATTCGGTATCCTTAGTCTGTCAACGTTTGAACTCTTCAAGACGAGTGAGCAACATAAAAGTTTTATATCGCTGAAAAATGGTTCAAAAGTTAAACCATAATAATATTGAGGTTTAGACTGTTCTTGTTTAAAAACTCTAAGCAAATAGTTTAAATTAGAATAGGATTTGATTTAATAACAAACGTATTTGTTGTTTAATCATAAGGCGAAACATTTAGTCCTAGTTCAGTAACTTAGTGTCCCCTTAGTGTTTATAGCAATCACATACATATTCTCTACTAAGTACGAAATCAGAAATATTGAACTTGTATATTTCATCTATTCTGATGCTTGAAACAAAATCATTAATTTGAAAGAGTGTTCAAGGAAAGAAAACAAAACATGTTTATACAAATAGATTTCATGTATGATACTGGTGACTTTAGTAATCGATAAAGCTTTTTAAATATTTATTAAGAGTGAAATGCGTTACCTAGATGTGTGGGTAATATTTTGCATAATAGATCCATGTATAAATTGTGTTGGTTATAAAAGATCTATATAGGAGAACATTTAAATATAGCTATTTTTAATAAAAAAAGGGTTTTTCGTTTTTAAATTTTTGCCTACATTGTTGACTTGGAAGCTATAGTTTAGAGTGATTGTTGCTGCTTTGATTAACACAGGCGGTGTTGATCCTTTATACTTGTTTAAATGCGAGTTTCAAATGTGATTCTTCTCCAACGCCAATAAGTCGGCGAAAAGGATTTGTGTTTCCGACTAAGATAATGATCACTAATAAAAGTTTTACCTTTATAAGAACGCGACTGAAAAGCATGTACTAAGACTAAGTGCCTGTAAAAACACAATTATTTTCAAGAAGGGCCTCTCGGAAACGTAGCACTACTTTGGTGTTCAGTATTTATGTATTGACAAGAAACAACTTGAAGGGAAAGCAAAATGTTTTTGCGTTAATTTTCAATTCTTAATCTAAAGTTCAATCTCCAAAGACTTGAACTATTATAGGCTTTTGTTCAAACGGGTGTCACTGGCTTTACTAGTTTCTATACTTGAGAATCCTTTAGTTTTCTTTTAATCATTCTCATTCCAGGGAAAAGGTTTTTTATGGTATAAAACAGTTTCTTGAAAATTATAAGTAAAATTTTAATAATGTAAAATAATGTAGTGTTTTAAGCTTTTTGCTACCAGTCAGCTTTTCTCGTGATACATCATAAGTTAAAGTGCAAGTGTAAACTGCAAGTAGTTGAGAATTACGAATTAAGTGATACATAGCTTTTTACAAAAAGACAAATGTTACACAAAGCATTGAAATTGTGTTTGCTCAGCTGTTGCTGGCAATTTTATAGTTCAAAAGATATATCACAGCAAACGTGTGCAGTTCATGGCTTAAAACATATGAAGACTGTTGACTTTGTACATTAACTACGCTTTAGTCTGCAGGACATCTGACAAGTAATTTTGAGCAATAATTAAAATAAAACTAAAAGTTCCAAATTAAGTTGCATGGATCTATCAAAAGCTTCCATTTTCTTTTTCATTTAGTGCATACACAGTTTTCTATAAAAGAAAAAGTTTATTGTAAAAAGTTTGCTCCCCATTTTGTAGTTTGTTTACAATGGTTTTTAAAAACCTCAGTCAAGTTTAAAGACTATAGCCTCATTGTAACCTAACACATTATTGAAACGTAAAAACAGCTGTCATCGAATAAAAATAAGAGAAAAAGAAAGAAGCTCTGTTGAATGATATATGTTGCCTGTGCTTGAAAAAAATCCGTATTATTGTAGTACGCCCGGGTTTTAAGAATTAGCAATATTCCAGGAAGACGTTTCTTTATCTGTGTTAAAAACGTACCGGGTTTCCCCTTTTGCACGCGATTTAACGCTTAGCCGAAACACATCCCCAATCAAATTCAAGAAACTTACAATAATTATATTTTCAGATTAAGTATCGGAAACATTAAACAGCAAGTCACGCAAAACTCGTGTTTTATACCGGTAGATGCTTCATGGTTTCACAACTTGAGTCGAGATTTATCCGTTGTACGCATCCCACCTCTTATTCTCCAGCCAATATCTGCTGAAATTTACTAAAACCGAAACGTCAGTCTTTATTGTGGGGAAATAACCTTTCTCAAAATAGAAATTATATCGATTAGCATGAACGTGTTAGTTTTGATTTTCCTAAACGTAACATGTGTTTATCATTGCTGGATATCTCAGGGCTGTAACGTTTTAAAATCTGCTGGAAGTTAATTATATAGGCCTAAAGGGATCCCAAGATCAACTGAGTAGTTTTCCATCGAAAAGATTTTGTGAGTGCGATCAGTCTGAATCGGTACCGGGAATCGGGCGGGATAACGGTGCGGTGTTAATTGGCTTTGTAAGGATGACAAATTGCTCAAGATATCAATTTCACTTTTCTCGGGAGACAAGTCTTTCCTAATCTTCGTAACTGGACGGTACAACTTCAGTACAATGTTCTTTCTTTGACCGTATAATGTTTGTAAAAACTATATGAATTGGTTTCGGTCCTTACTGCCTATTTTGGGTTTAAAAATGCTCTGTTGTAAAACTAAAAATGTTAGTGCACACGTGCAGTAATGTTATAAAGAGATTTCGATGTCTGAAGCGGTAACAGATGGTTTTAACCTGTCATAAAAAAAATCTATTAGTACAGAAAAGAAACTGTTCAAGTGAAATGTCTCAATAACAATTGATATTACTTCTATCTTCATTTTTCTTTTCCTAACAGAAGCTAGCAACACTTTTTAAGAATTCCGACTTGAGTGGGTCAGTGAGAATAATGTGTTTGTACAAGTACTTGTTAAAAATAAGTTGTCAATCGGCTTTTCTGTGATAACTCTTCAAATTTACCGAGCCTTTCGCGAAAGTGCGATCAATTTTCGTGTTTCAAATACCTTTAAATCGATTAAGCACAATGCTTATTTACTTTACTGCAATAAAAGTTTTGTCAAACCATCTCTCTGATGAGAAAAACACACAAAATATTTTGTTAGTCTCGTTTTGAATGTGTTGAATATTAAGTTCGAACGTCTTCCGTTTACCTCCTCTAAATCGGGGTGTCATTCTGAAGACTGAATTATTCGAAAATATATCAACCGTAAATCCATTGTTGCTATAAGAGACTTCAAACTGTTCCCGCACTAGCTACTTAATTAATCACTTAAGAGTTTGTTCAAATCTTTGTAAAGTCAAAGTTGCTTCCTTTAGTTGGCGGCCTGCAATTGTTCCCGTCAGAGCGGCAGATAGAATGAAAAATGACGTGTCAAGATTCTAACTGATATAGCTAAGGATATTGAAAGAAAACAACAGATACAACTTTTCTGTGGTGATTATGTCAAGATATTTGCGGCATAAGACCACATAAAATTAGCCGCTTTAGTCGATAATCCAAAACCAATGCACAGAGACGTAACAAATGAACCATTAGGTTTTAAACTTGTTCACACTCTTGTGGCAAGATTTTATTCATATAATTTATCTGGAGCTTTAGAGTTAAAATAACATTAATAGCTTGAAGATGTGGCTTTTTATGTGTTTGCCAATAGTTGTGAAATCTCTCAAACATACCATATGTTTATCTCAAATTTGGTTTGATTATTGCTGAAAGAAATCAAGCAACAAAAACTCAGTTACTCATCACATTTTGATTCATATCAATTTATTTGTTCTCGCTGCTGACCAACAGTGTTCCAGTATTACCCAGTTAACCCTTTCAGTCCCAAATACGCCAAATGACATATTGCTAAATTCTCCCAACTGAAACCCATACTTTTCCTTTTCCTTTTAGCAGTTTAGGAAAATTTCGCTTTTCATCCTCAGTAGTTTTCTATGTTTGATCAATTTCCATTTTCTCATTACAAAATGAGCCTATTTTGTATGGGTTATATAATGAGAATGTAGATGCTGATAAACTGGCTAGGGCTGAAAGGGTTAAGTAACCTATACAGCATCAATTAAAACTTAGACATCACTCAAGAATAATAGCTCTCTCCTTTCGTCCTTTTGCAGAATCAAAATCTGTGTTTCGCAATTTGGCAGACTTAAATTTCAAACTAGTACAAGTAATCAGAGTTTGCTAAAGTCTAATCGCCAGGATTACACCTCGATCAACCTGTTCACTGAGTGGCTTGATACCGGCTTTCTCAGTTTGAATCGAAAATCCAGGGTTAGTTTCAGTTACCAAAAGCGTGTTCCAAGTAGCATTTTCGTTTCATTTTAGAAAATTTAGGAATTTTCTTTGGCTTGAAAATTGATAAGGAAACACTCTGAACCTCCGAGGTTCGGGACCAACACAAGTTTGACTGATCCGGCTAAGGTTTGTGTTAACAAATTTGCTTTTTTTCAAAGCTAAACTTTCTTGTGTAAAAGTGTTTAGATTTTATTTAGAACTGAATATCGATTACTATTTCGTTATTTATGATTAAAATTTCCAGAATTTGGTTGTTAAGAATACTGTATCTGTTTCTCTTTCCATTAAATTCAAGCCATCGGCAAGTGCGAGGATAATCATAAAAATAAAAAAATCACAAATAAGATGTCCTGTAACTGTAAGACGATCATACACATGTTACGCATATCGGGTATCAGCCGACTACGTCGTCCTATTTTAAATTTGATATCCGTCGCTTGATTTTAGCGACCTTAACGACAATAGTAACCAGTAAATGTTTTTGGAAAACAAAAAATTCTTTTTGCTAAAGCCTGAAACGAAAAAAAACAGAAAGGAAAAACGCGAAGAAAAGAACAAAACATGCAGCTTTTCTGACTGAGGATTTCCTTTTACATAATGAAGCAGTTTGATTTGTTCGTTGTGGAAATTTTTCAGAGGGTTATAAGTTAAATAATCTCGTATATGTTTTGCGAACTGTTCGTTTTCGGAAAATTTATCATCCGGGAAAATTATACCTAGATGCACCAGTGGCCAAAAGAGGTTTGTTTACTAAATATTTAGGGCCACCTGTTTCTGTTAACGCCCAAGGAAGCTGTTACCAAAAAACATTGACAGTGTTTTGAACTAAGTTTAACAAATTTAATATCTGAAATTACAACAAATGACTATGGTTTAATGCATGCAGTACTATTGTTTACAATGTATTCTTTGTCAGGAAGTCAGTGGTCAAAGCGCTTAGCATAACGGTAGAAAGTGCTGGCAGAAAAATTAATGATTTCCTGGCACAATATCTATTATACTTCCTATGGTAATCTATCAAAGTTAATTGTATAGATAAATCCTTTATTAAAGTCTGAATTAGGATCTCAGAGCTATACGTAGTTTTCACTCTTGAGTCAGCTTAGTAGTGTGTTAAATTAAAATTAAAAGTTTAGACAAAAGTTGGACACTTTATTTTATTTCTAGATACTTCTCAACTTTATAATAATTTAAATCAACACCATAAATTAAACTAATTAGAAATTGTTTTGCTCTAGTCTCTAAGGTGTTGAATCAATGCCTTTACGTCGTAGAAGTGAAGCAGAAAATTCATTGAAATAAGAGCCATATACGCATGGAAGGAACAGGTCCGACAACTGCCCGAGTAACTGAAAACTTTTTCATACTTAGCAGTTAACTGCAGCACCAAATCCTTTTACGACAGCCGCTGTCAGCGACTCTGAACTTTATTGCAGCAGAATATTTGAATGATTGGGAGTCTTAACACAACAGAACTAACACTATAACTTTTATTTGTTGTCGCGCAGAGAAAACTGGTCAAATACTGTTGAACACACTGTAAACTATACAAAAACTGCGGACTACATATGAATGCTGAACATCTAACGCGAAAGACTCAAATGAATAAAAACTCAGTCAACATCGCAGTTCCTTTTTTTACCCAAAGAAAAATAAATGTTGTTTGTTATCTTGGCCTCAATAAACTGGAATAAAAATAAAGTTAAAGACCATCGATTACTGGAATTGTTGCAGATTCCCATAATTATAAAAACTTCGTAGTAATCATATTGCCTGGTTACTTTTAGAACACAGATTTTTCCGCTCATATAAATGTTCTGTTTGGGTTCCTTTAGATCGCCGTCGACGCCAATAAAATTGAAGTTTTACAATTCGCAATGTTCACTCTGTTCTAACTGAGTACTAGATGCAAATCCCTTAACAAGACTTTACACCAGTGAGGCGCCCGGTGTTTGGCTAGGGGCAACCTTATGTCTGGCTCTACACAAACTGTTTCCACTGTTGGTGTACATGTATTAGTTTTCAGGTAAAAGCTTTTCCATTAAGCTCTGTAATCCGCTAATGAGCACTTAACAATGAAAATAAAGTGCAAACTATAAATCAAATGAGAAATGTGACGCGGGATTGGAAGCATTGAAGAAAGAGGAAACACACTCATGGGATATTTTTTTGTTTCAACATTTTATTGAGACGTATATGTTTGAAATCTCTTTAAGGCGTTAGTTGTCAATATGTTCAATAAAGTAACAAAACGTTTAAGTGAAGCAAAAATTCGATTGAGTTCATCTGCCAGTTTTTGTGCTACTCCATGATGTGTATTTGAAAGGCAAAAAACATCAAAAAGATAAATGAGCCACTGGACAATTAATTATCTCTAAGCCGAAATACTTAATTGTATTAGCACTTCATAATTTACCAGCCTCACAGCTCTTAAGGTAATTTTACAAAGCGGCTTAATTGTCGATGCGCTTGCCTATCCTTCCTTTTCAGCGCCGCGTGTACATTTATAAATTCGTTATCAAATAGTAAGCTCGCTAATAATGGAGTACTTAAAACGACAATGTATATAAGTTAAAACAGTGAAAATATTTCGTTGTAATCATATACAAGATGCAAAAGACTGTAAGAATTGTTATTGACTAGCTCCATAAACTTAAGATATCAGTTCATTTTCACACTTCACTCTTCTTAGTTTGAGCCTATTATTTATAAGATACGTTTGTTTTACGGAGCATCGTTGGGCTTTAACAATATTATTTCTACTTTAACAATCGTTGGGCTTTAACAATATTATTTCTATTTTAAAAGCTAAGCTTAAAAAAGCTGTTGGAGCGGGGTTTAGGGTGAACCCTTTGGTTTTACAACAAATGCAGTGACTAAGAAACTTGACTTTCAGTTCTGTTGATCGAGTCGACGTGGTATCATTTGAATTTGGTTCAGTGAATGTAGACGCTTTGTTTTTTAGCGTTTACTCAAACAAAGATACACGCCAGACAAGTCTGACTACCTGTGTTTCATAAGGCCAGATGTATTTTATACAGAGAATAAATTTACATCCTCAAAATGCAGTTATTACATCTTACAACATACAATTTTGTTTCAGTTTAAAATATCTCAATTGAAACTTGTTGCGTTTTACTGAATAAAAGCACGTAGTTTTAAACTCAATAGCTAGTTTTAGACATTATATCGGACATATCTCTATACAGGTCGAAAAAGAAACGATTTATGCGTTAATACGATTATTGTACTAAAATCTTTTAATTCTCCTTGACACCGACATGGCGCCCGTTGAAGCCTGACTGTTTGTGTTGAAGTCGCCAATCGTCTGGCACCAGGACTTCAGTCGGTGCCGCTCATCCAGGCAAACAGTCTGGCGAGCCAGGAAGGACATAACTCAGTTGCCACAAATCATTTGAAAAGTCAACTATAAATGTCAACATACTATAACCATTAATCATTTCACTTTTTATTTTAGCTAGTTCCGTTTAAGCCAACACGAGTGTCCCTTCTATATATGGGCAGACAATCCGGATAACATCATTTAAATTAACAAACCAAAGGTTTTGATGAAAACATAACTCTATAGTATAGAAGGTTCAATCAATACCGTTGCAATTCCATCCTTAAACTAAAGCTGCTATTTAAATTTATTCAAAATTTACTGGTTTGTCAAAGATCTTCCTTTCATTTCATTGCAAAATTCTTACGTTTTCTTCCAGGACTGGTAACAGTTCTGCCGTACAGTTAACTAATAAGCCTCTTGGAAGGGCTATTTTTATTTCACAACAGCTGCTATGGTACTCGACAAAGATTTGTATGACTTTCTTACTCCATCACTTGCATACACTCTATTTTGTTAAACGCTTCTGTTAGAACATCCTGCTAATCTTTCCCATCACTACACAATATTGCATGAAGATTGGCATCACTGTACTTTCTCCGCCTTTCGTTATATAGGACTTAAAAAGAAAGATACAAACTGCCCCCTCTTTCTGCAACCCCACATTTTAGGTTTTGTTCAATTAAATGTACGTACAGTATATACACCGCAGTACAAACCCACATCATAACAGTATTGAATCTGTCCGCTGATCAATGAACAT
>JAOBYJ020028717.1:0-11772 GCA_025403565.2 Palythoa heliodiscus
TCCTGCTGATGAACAGTAACTGTTATGCTTTCTTTTTCAGCGACATATATAGTTTATGTCTGTTCATTTTTGAATTACCACAGGCCGACTAGGCTAGACTCTTTTGGCTCTTGTGGTTGTTAATCGGAGCATGCGGCGAGCTGTTGGAAGATCGAGTCCCACAGAAACCTTTTTGCTTTTTACCCCTTTTATTCTCCTTTTCTTCTTTCCTTTATAGTTGGAAATTATTTTTGAAAGCCGCTTTTATATTTTTCTTCCCCCACATAAATGTTACGAGCTAGGGGAAGAAAAATATATAAACAGCTTCAACAATCACATCTCGCACGACGTAATATTTGGTACGACGATGGAGAAAAAGATAAAAACGGCTTTAAGAATCACAGTTTATTCAGGAAATAATTTCTAACTATAAAAAAGAAGAAAACGAGAATGAAAAAGGTAAAAAGTAAAAAAAGACAAAAAAAAATTTGGGTTGGTTTCTGTTTCCGCATGCGTTGATATCAATTTTCAGCATGCGCTAGAAATCCGAGACGTATATTAAGATAATATTTTATTATATATTTTAATTTCTATCTGCTGGTTGGCAGTTGTCAGCGTGGCCTAGGGGGGAGATTAAATGGTCGAGAGTTCGAGCCTGGGCTGAATTGAGAAAAAAAAGTCTTTTCCTTGTAAATTTTAATATAGTTTAATGCATACATTAATCACCCGATTAAAAGTTTACAGCCAAGTGAGTGAGCCAGTGAATCATCTCGCTCCTAAACCTCATCGATGACTGACGTCACCCATGAGGTAAAAATGACAAGGCAGGCAACTTGGTTCGCCTGCTGGACACACTCGCCTACAGAAAACGGCCAAAATCTCCCAGTCTACACATCTTACGGCAGTCATCTTCGCATATCTAACTCTCAAGATATCCGACCACAACCACGCGGAAAATCGCTGTGATCGAATGCATATTACTGTCTCATCTGTACATTAGAAAATTATAGTCAAACTGATTTGGCTTTCGCCATATGATCCAAACAGATATGAGGGGACGTTTTGGCGACATGACAAGTCGAATTCTTCCCCGCTACCATACCCAAAGGAGAAAAAACATTTATCTCGTTCGTTGATTGGCTCAATTTTTGTCCTGGCTCGTTGCAGGAAGTTTCAAAATTTGCCTTTGGCCTGGTAGCGGAGACAAATTTGACTTATCACTTGCTAAAAATACCTCAATTCACACAAGGTAGGCAAAATACATTTATTTTAACGTTTTTATCATATATTTTGGGAACCATCTGTCAAAAACGAAAACATTTTTGTCGGTAAATTCAGTTGAGAGCGACGGTTGGAAATCAAATTCGAATGACGTAGCCTCTAACTGCTTAACTGGGCCGCCTGTGATCTAGCCTTCAATTGTTACGCAATATCTCTTAAGGGATATTCTTCTACCTTATCATGGCGTCCAGATAATTTTCCTACTCATGGTTTATAATTAGCTTTTACTTGTACTCAACTTTAATGCGCATTTAACTAAATCTGCCTACATATATTTGTGCGCCTTCCATTTTACTTTTTAAAAGGTCCAATATTCTAGCTATAATTTTGGCGATTTCCCAATTAACCTAGGTTAAAGTAGTTTTTGGGTCCCAGCAGAAAACAAAGGCAATATCCTCCTGATCATTTTGAAATATGTACAACTAATTAATTAACACTTTGCTTGACGTTGTGACGATCCAAAGAACATGCAAAAGACATTTGAAAAACAGTAAAAACTGGTAAAAAAATCATTTTTTTCTTAGAATTTCATTCCACGGTGAGCGGTATTTGCTATATAATTAGACAGTATAACTTCAAAAACAACAGTGGCGTAGTAGTCTGTCTTTTAACTACAAGGTCCCAAGTTCAAATCCCCGCCTTGCAGAGTGTTGAACATTTGTCTGACCTTATCGCCGCCATATTTAACTCAGCTTTCTATCCTTCCGAGGTCGGTAAAATGAGTACAAGCTTTTGCTGGGGTCTAGCCTGCGATGGTTAGTGTCCCGTCCGGGGGGAGTCAATGACTCTCATCAGCTTAACACTACAGAAACCGGAGATAAGCGCCGACTCCAATGGGCTACTTAGGCTCGTAAACAGGTTTAGCTTTTTAGCTTCAAAAACATCATTTCTTGTTAACATGCAACTTTCCGCCTCTGCAGAAACTTTGAAGCATGTCTTGCACTTGAGTAGGTTGAAACATCAACGTTCTGTGGCCACCATATTTAGCACCTGATCCCTCAATTCAATTCAGTTCAATTCAGTTCAGTTCAATTCAATTCAATTCAATTCAATTCAATTCAATTCAGTTCAGTTCAGTTCAGTTCAATTCAATTCAATTCAACTTAGATCAGTTTACTTCTGATTTCAACTCAATTCAATCCTGTATTCATACACGGTATAACTCATGAATGAGACTATTAAAAAAGCCTACTTATATATATATATAAAAAACTCTGCTGAAAAGTCATCAGATTAATTAAAAATCTGTTTTCCAACGGCGGCGTGGTTGGCGCAGTGGTAAGATCTCTGGAAATCCGAGTCAACTTTGATGGAAAAGAAGGTCACACAAGTGTTCAACACTCGGCAGGGCCGGGATTTAGCTTGGGACCTTGTGGTTGTAAAGCATTCTTACGGGGTCGGTAAAATGAGTACCTGCGATGGATTAGTGTCCCGTCCAGGGGGAGTCAGTGACTCTCATCCGCTTAACACTACAGAAACCGGAGATAGGCATCGGCTCCAATTGGCCACTTAGGCTCGTAAAAGGATTTAGCTATTAATAATTAGCTTTCCAAGATCTAGAGTGCAGTGTTTTATGTTGATTCGATTCGAGTGCTGCTGCAGCCAATTTTGGAATTTAGATAGAGTTTCCTTGTAAATGACAAACTACATTTCCACCATTTTTATGTTGGCCTTTCTAGACGATGCGTTCCATTGCCGCTACATTTAGACATTGCCGGGAACAGTATTCCTTTTAAAATACGTGATCTTCAGAGTAGATTAAGATTCAAGACAAAATTACATGATTCCTTGCAAGATCTTCTAAAAGTTGAGGATGAACATCTTGATACGTTTGACATTCTATCAAAAATCTCGAAATGATTTCTAACTTTACACTACGCTTTAATATTACTAATTTTGATTTTCCAAGCACGGCACCATTAATTCTTTCAATTTCATATATATCATATCAACGCCTTTCACCCGAAACGGGTATATCCACTGTTCCTTCCTTGCTTCTCGCTGGTCTGCGTCGAGCCCGTTTTTTCTCATAAGCTATCACTCTCTTTGTATTATGCGCCCTGTATTGACTTTTCTCGTGAGGTTCTTCCATTCCGCTCTATTATACACTACCAATTGTCACTGATCTAAAACATCGGCACACCTCAATGAATTTTTGCATGTATCCTTATATTTTGAATTCTATATATACACAAAAATCTTAAAATCTATATAGTAGCTCGCAATCTTTTTGAGGCTTATCTATAATACTTGCTGCCCGCCTCGACTAGGCTAGGCTATTTGCGAGTGGCAACGAATTCCTATGTTATTATTACAAACGAAAAGTCTGAAGTCTGATTGGTTCTCCCAGATGACGTGCTCTTTGCATGCCATAGATAATGATCCTTCCAGATGATGCGATCTGTGTAGGCCATTTTTATACATTGGTCCTTCGGCTTTCAAATGCTGCGTCTATCTTCGCCATATTTAGAATATGGTCCTTCAAGATGACGCCGTCTATGTAAGAGTTCCTAATTTAAACATGTTGTTCTAAACGATGCTCACCATTTCCGCCACATATAGCCATTGGTTCTTCCAGATGATGCGATCTATGCATACCATATTTAGAAATTTGCTCTTCTAGATGACGTGCTCAATGAAAGCCATATTTGGAAACTGTCTTTTCGGCTTCGAGATGATACGTCTGTCTATGCTATGTTTAGAATATAGTCTTTCATGATGCCCCTGTCTGTGTGGGCCATAATTAGAAAATCAGTTGTCCTTATGAATGATGTTCACCATTTCCGCCACATATCCAGACGGTGCGTTCAATCCATCTATGCCATATATAGATTCTGGTCCTTCGGTCAGCTTTAGATAATGCAGTTTGTGTATAATACATATAGATATTGCTTCCTTCAAAAGATGCTGTCTATATACGCCATATTTAGACATTTGTCCTTCTAGATGATGGGCGATAAGACCGAAGAAAAAACGAGTCGCGTCTACCTAATAACACGAGAACTGCGTTCTTGAAATTAGGCAATGTGAGGGAATACACAATCGGGTTTACAAGGGAGTTACTGTAATGAAGCAGTTTTATCAGTGTGTACACGGTAAAAGGTATACGATAGATGCGGTTGGTTCCACACACAAATACAACTATGTTCACTATATGGAACGGTACCCATGTAAAGATGAAAACGCATGTCACAATGAGTAGTGTTGCTA
The DNA here is from genome assembly GCA_025403565.2 of Palythoa heliodiscus. NCBI lineage: Eukaryota > Metazoa > Cnidaria > Anthozoa > Zoantharia > Sphenopidae > Palythoa > Palythoa heliodiscus. The sequence goes on from JAOBYJ020028717.1 coordinate 4,471, forward strand.
ACAGTTTCCTATCGTGCTCGCTGGCTCGGTTGCTTATTTTTCTACTGCTTTCCTTTTGGAATTTTCGGAATTTTGCTTTCATCCAAATCAGTAAATACGCAATACATATGACAAACAACGAGATGAAAATGGACGCCATGATAAGGTAGAAGAAAATGCGATCCCTCAGGATCTTGTAAACATCGAGAAAGTACAACGATGCTAACAACCCAGACAGACTCCATACCAGTGTGATGAGAGAAAAATATACACGCTTGGAAACGGTTCGATGCTTGAGAGGCCAAATAACCGAGTACAATCGCTCGACAGCTATCACGGTAAGGGCGAAAATACTGGAAAATCCAGAAAAGATGTCTTCAGCCATGTAGAAAAAATATCCAGTGTTTTGAGAAATTGCTCCAAATCGCCAATAACAAACTAAATAGTAGATGTATGTTGGAACTGATATTGTCCCGACCATAATATCGGCAATGGCAAGCGAGGTCAAGAAATAGTTTGCACGCATGCGCATTGGCTTCCGCCGACTGAACACCGCAATTGTCAGCACATTTCCTATTATGGTTAAAACAGCCACCAAAGCGAATGTTGTACACCAACCAACTAAAGCTGGATAGGTCATTAGGGGCGCTATAACACGATTTGTTGACGAGTTGTATGCCATCTGTCATGCACGCTATTATTCCAACCTAAATAGTGCAAACAAACAAACACAAGTTTTAATTAAAAGTTCTCTCAAAAAATAAATGAAGATAAAACATTACACAGCGCTCGTCTTTGTGAATTTTAAAAACATAAATTTATTTTTACACTTTCTAATCTATTGTTATTTTTGTCTTAGAAAGCTGTCATATTTGGCGAAAAAGTGGAATTGCAAGTTAGTAGTTTATAACACATATAAATGAATGTTGGTTTAACAAGGTCTGGAAAATTCAAAATCATTTTACGATCTTCAATTCAGAAGTAGCAAACTGCACATTTTAAAGAAGGGCTTAAAGGATCATGTTATATTGGAAAGGGTATTAAAGTGAAACAAGTACTTTCCCAGCAAAAAAGCTTTTAGCGTCTAATGCTTGAACATTGAGTGGGGAAAATAGGTTTACTTTCACCAGTTGACACACATTTTAAACCACTTTTCTACGTTTGAACACCTCACTGTTATCATTTCACCCAAAAAGTAGCCAATTCTTTCTTAATTGACTTAAGCTAACATGCTTCTGAAATAGTTTTAGAACTTGGCAACGGGACGGACATAAAACATAGCAGATACATAGAAATAAAATCATTTCAGTCATAGATGCAAAAATTTATCGATAAAAACCACAATATTGTTGATATTGCCATAATCTAAATTTCTCCTTTTTACCAGAAGCTTATGGAAATAAATTTTATGGTGGCGTTGATTAGGGTATATTTTTGACTTCTTTTAAATATTTAGTTTCTCGCAAAAACAATGAAAACGAATCTGCCCTTTAATTTGTCATTTATTTCTGTTCACTGGGCTTCGTCTATACAAGTGATAAGTCATTGCTATATTTCATTTTGAGCGAAACTAATGAATTTTGTAGTTCATATAACTAACAAGAAATGACACTTAATTTTTGGTGAAATAATCGTAAAACATAATCAGATAGCGGAATAATTTGCCATAAACATGTATAAAACATCTACTGAATCAAGTATGCTGTAAATATCTAATAATCAATGGGGATGGAAAAAAATAGGCTTTATGATTCATCAACTTTTACGTTCGAGTAATATTTTTATAAGAAATAATATTCTATGAATTGGATAAATTATCACCTTTAATTTGGAAGAACGTTTTGATGTTGATCCCAAGACATACCGAAAAAGAAATATTTTTTCATTTTGAGCCATGTCAAACAGCTCAAGATAAGACTAAGAGTACATTATCCATGGAATAAAACAATCTACCCAGACTCAAATATTGACTTCCAAAAATCAGTTTTATACGAATGCAATGAAAATTACTCGCTTGCCATATCTTAAATGTTGTTCTTAATTAAAAAAAGAATTTTTTAGTTTTAGGAAATTTAGCAACCGTTCTTTTTTCCCTTTTTCTGAAATTTTAGCTTCTAAAAGATACTTTTTGTAATGGCCAGTAACAGTAATAGCACTACAGTCTCCATCAAAAATTTAGAAAGAATTTCCGGCTTCTTAAAGCTCTCACTAATGAATTAAAATCGCTGCAGCACATGTAATTTCAGAATAACTAAAATATAGTAACCGTTTTAAGAAAGCTGAGATGACAAATCTGGGAAGGGTCGGTCGATATAAAAAAAATACGAGTTTCAGTTTTAGGTCACATAAATGTATATTTTAAATGGGTCTCTTAAAAGCAAGACTTCAATTTTCTGTCAATGAACTCTGTCTTAAGGTATACTTTGTGGAAATCAGTTAAAACGTAATCTTGTATTCTCTTCAAAAAATCAGAGAAACACTATATTTACCAATTGAGCACAAACCAAGATGGCATTAGTTAAATTTAAGAATAAGTACTATATACCTTAAAGCAAAAAGGAGATAGCTCAAAATCTAAGTGCCTGAAGTACTACCACTCTTAATTCTAGACAAACCTCTTCACCTGGTCTGTGCTCGACGAAAAACTGAAAAAAAGTTGATCAACTAAATACAATCAAAGTATCCCGTTGCGTCTTTATACGTGTGCACGGAGTTTTCCGACTACTTTATATTTGTTTGAGCATTCAATGTCGGGGATAAATCTGAATATTGATCTACTTATCTAAGCAGGCTAACAAACCAATTAGTATTCGTTAGTGGATTCATTCATTTCTGGAATGAGGTGTTGACGCGAAAGTCTGGCGACGTTTAATCCTCCTGATGTTAATATCTATTCGGTTTTAAATAGCAGTGTTCACAGTAAATGCTTAAATATTATGCTTTGCTACTTCTTGACTGTCGAAACTTTCAAATGCAACTTTAAATCGATGCATGACAAACAAATTGATGGCGGGATTTTTCCTTAATGCTACAATAATGATGTTGGTAGAGATAATGTTAAAGCATGACCAAAAAATTACCTTCTCTCTGCTTTCACTGGTGATCGACTATTCACAGCTCAATTCGGGAGCTTCTGAACTTTAATCTTTTGGAACTTCAAATCTTGACTATATTTGTCTTAACCTGACAGATCCCTTCATACTCAAGCAATGAAATTGATTTCGTAATTAAATTTTGTAAATAGTTACAAAAAACGCAACCCTTAAAGTAGATTAAAGTTTCTTCAGGGCCGTGATTAACTATAATATTTTGTATTAAGCCAAAATTCACCAATTAGCAATTTCTTCATCAAGGCGGAAAGGTTTAAGGTGCGTATGAAGTACTGATCAGATCTTCCAAGAAAACGCAACTGCTAACCTCCAAAATTCAGTCTGTTCAACATTTGAAAAAAGAAATTTAAAATTTAACTCCTGAGTAAGAGCATATCGGCTTTTAAACATCTGGTCCTAGTTCATTAGTAAATGTTTTTATTTTATTTTTTTACCAAGCAAATCCTAATTTGATCAATAAATTGGGAAGAAAAATCAATTAAGTTGGAATTCAAACTCAAAAAGACATTCAGCTTTTCTGTATATCAGTGAAGTTATATACGCTGTTTGTTTTTAGTGATGTTATAGCCTCAACAATTTAAAAACATCGAAATACTGAATTTATTTATGATAAAGTAATAGCTATATATACATATATATATACGTATAAAAATTTCTTGCAAGTTGTTGTTTTATGATCCATTTCCTACAAATACAGATATGAATGTCTGGAAAAATATTCTGATCCGTTCTTGTAAATATAAATCTCCATTTATTCGTTTTACCAGTATACCAAGAATATACAAGAAATATTTTGAGTTAGTCGCCAGTAGGCAAGCCTCAGTTTTACAATCTTTCAAAGCATTTTGCGACTCCTTAAAAGGTGTTCAAATGCAATCTGAATGCCCAAGATGGATTAGTTACGAAATATCAGTTCTCTACATTCATATACCGACTTTGTAAAAGAAAAATTGTTTGTCCATACATCTAAAGCTAATGTCGATGACGACGATTTTTAAATAAAAGCACGGATTTGAATAGGATACTAATCTTGACTTTGTCTGTGGTACACGCATTTCGATTGGTCAAAATGGCACATGATGTAATCGAGAACTGAAAAGCTACTTGTACTTGAATTGATAAATTAGTATTTATCTGATTATATAAAAAAAAATTAATTAGTTTTTACTGCTGATCAAAACAGCACACCTCATTTGTCCTGAATAGCGGCGTGCTCTAAGGGGAAGTTGTTGTCCGAAATGCAAATCGTTTTCAAGGACTGCTATTCGATTATCAAACAATAGCAACCTGATAGGTGGTGAACTATAATCAGCGAATTCAATTAGTAGCATTGCTGTAAGACGAAGCAATAACGATTTAGTCCTGTAGAGTTCTGCGACTTTTAAAGGCTTAAAGGAGATTGCCGCCAACACCAGCAAGTAAAATGGTTTTCAGCGTTTTTCCAAGCACAAAACGATTCGAAAAATTAAGTCAGTACAAAAGTCAAAAGCAATGATTCTTTTTGTGAATTCCAAGGTTGCCAAGATTTCTGTGATTACTCCTGTTGCTACAACTAAAACATTTTCAATTTTAAAAAATGTTGCTCTTGTTGTTGAGATTGTCCTCAATTTAATGTATTTTATATTGCACTTTAACTTAATCCAGGTTCTTTTATAAAAATTAAGTTGTCAAGTACCTTGGCACAAATCCAGTAAATGCCACTAGTAGCAGTACAACTTCCATTTTTGTTCAGCGTTAAGTTATTCACACTTTTCAAAAATTTTGAAAACTAATTTTACTTACGCCTCGACTAAGAAGCTGGGAACGAGATGAACAGATGCACACAAATCATTTACATAGCAGCACTCTATGTTATTTTGAGTCAATCCAAAGACAAAAGTGTTCTTTATAAAACGTCTTGTTGATTAAAAACAACATTTCTGGCTAAAGCTTAATAAAACAGTTATATTTCTTCTCATAAATACTCACATTATGTTGCCAATAAAAAGTTAAAATACATATGGTATATATATATATATAAATTTGTTTTCAGTTAACACTTTTTTGAAAAACATTTTATACCATTCGTATTCTTCTAATATAAAGAAAAAGTTGTATTTCTTTAGTTGCGGTAAAATGACTGTTTATTGCTTAAGGTTTAATTTAAAATACAATACTTAAAAACAAATCGATCCCCGAAAGAGGCTTGTCAGTGCCATGATGGTGCAAGTAAATACAGCTAGCATTCAGCAGTTGAGGTTCTTAAATAGTCGGCTTTATGTGGCTCACATGTATTTAAAACATTAAGAAATGCCTTCAGTGAAACAAACTGACTACAACACCGGAATCACTACCCTACTCTTTACGATAAGCGTGTGGGTTCTTTTAAGTCCCCCGATAGAGCGTCGACAGAGACTGGACCTACAGTTTAACGTTCTTATCAGATTATCTAACTATTTGCAGATGATAGAGCAAAGGCAGCGCCTTCTCCTCAGTTGTTGTAAGGTCCTGAGTGAAAGTCCAGCCGGGCTTCGATCCCGAACCTCCTTCCCGCACGGCAGACTGGCACCTTACCAACTGAGGCTAACCAGGAGGGCTATTTGAGATATTAGACATGAAAAAATATGGCGAATCATGGTGAGCCCCTTTTGCAGTGATTTCTGAGGATTCCATCGAGAAATTATTTGTGTTTTACTGTTTACTTGAAATTGACAGGTTAAAAGGATTTTTGACCAATAGCCTACCCTCGAGGTCTAGTTGTTATTAAATTGAACACGACACGTTCCATAATTTCTTGTCTACATTTTCAAACACCATCAAATCCTTTATATATTAACGTTTTCTGTTATATTGACCAATTCCCGGCATAGTGAATCGAACGTTCGAAAATCGAACTCAATCGAACTCAATCCATGCATGGATTGAGTTGGATTGAGTTCGGTAATCGAACCAAATCGAACACCGAACTTTGTGGGAGTTCGATTTCCGAACCAATCGAACTTAATCGAACAAATCGAACTCCATCAATTAGATTGTGTTCGATTGACGTCAGAAACCGAACTCAATCGAACCCGATCCAAGGTTTGAAAAACTTGTCTCGATAATGTAACAAGTAGTACTTACTGAACCGCTACGTGAATTAAAATTCTCCCGATCAGATAAGCTATGTTCTTTGACAGCGTCAACTGAGTAGATTTCCTCTTTGCGGTTGTTATCGCTTTTTAAGTATGTATTTAAGTAGCTGAACTAAAAGTTAATTTCTATTATTAAAGTTGTAAGACTTGTCGTCTTACTGACGCTCTGGTGACAAACGTGTTTTAATGCACTACCATTTCGCATATTCACGCGTGCAAGCTGCAGTAAAACGCAGTTGGAGATCTTTTGTGTCTTTTTCAAAACACCTTATGAAGGTTTCTTTGGATTTATGTTTAGTTCACCATGTACATATATACGGAAGATATTAATTTTACACTCTGGCAAAAACTGCCCTTGCATAACGAAAACGGTTAAAATTGAAAAATAGGTTTTAACTTCCTCTACAGTATCATCAAGTGCCTGTGATATGGCTTACGAACTGAATAATATTAATAATTAAATATTACTTTCGTTATTCACAAGTTAACTGCATTTAGTAACCCTAGCAATTGTCAATCTTATTTATTTTTGATTATGGCAACGAAACGAGTTGTGCCTAGTTATACTTTTCCCACTGCCAGTACTCCTACAATAATAAATGTTTACAGCTTTAACTACAAAACTAAAAGCTATTAAAATAGCTTAAACGTTTTTTGAGCTCAAAAGTGGACAATGATTGCATTTTTATCTTTTTTTGTTGCTCCAGATGGTATTGCGGTAAACGTACATATAAAAATGCACTATGACAGAATAGCAGTCTGCGAGTTGGCTTCTGAAAAACATGCAGAAACAATGCACACTGCTGCAGATAAACTACACTGGTTCGCTGCTATACTGTTACTCTGCTTCCCTGATACTGTATACTGCTAAACATTGTTATCTTGCAATTGCTTGCTTTATGTGTACAAAGAAATTTCCCTTAAACAATTTTGTGCGGTTATTATGAAGACATTGCCGTTTTTTTAGTTTGCTTAAATTGAAGTTATTTTTGAGTTGAATATCAGTATATGTGACTAATCATAATTATTACAATTTCCTCAAATGTGATTGGTTCATAATCTGCTGTATTTTGCATTAATTAATCTGTAAAATTGTAATC
>JAOBYJ020028828.1:0-11771 GCA_025403565.2 Palythoa heliodiscus
CTGTAAATACAAGGAATGGGAGAGTTTACGCTTTTCGCAATAATGCAACAACTGAGCAAAGTTAAAACCAGTGAAAGCCGAGCAAATTTGTCTGAATTTTTTACTTCTTTCGGATTAAGTTACTAGAGCTTCTGACTTTTCACTAATAACATTAACGTTTTCTGATGTTTAAAAGTAAATTCCTCCTGTAAGTTTTTAGTTTCTATCTTTAGACCGACACGTGCATTCAAGTCGCCGCTACTGCAAAACGGTAAAGACGTCGTGTCACTTTTCAGTATTCTATCGTGCTAAAACCAGTTTATCTCAACTTTTCAACCAGCGGTTGAAATACTCGCTTTGAAGAGAAAATTCAACAAAACAAGAAGTTGCGAATTTCGTAAAGTTTGGTAACTTTCATTTAAAAATATTACATAATCCGGCCAACGAAGGTGGCGGGTTACACCCCCAAACAGTCTGCGGAAATGTTGACATCCATCGATTTACGTTAGTACTCGGCAAAATTTTTCGTTGTGACGCATTTCTAACCAAGTTTTATTTGAACAGCGGAACAGTAGCTGATAAAAATATACACAGGAAAAAATATCATATTTCTTATGGGCAGTCACTGATCTCGGTAATATTACATCTACACCGAAAAGTTCGTTTTGAATCAGATCAACTCGCGAGAAATTGATTCAAAGTTATAGATGACAGTAAAACCTAGCTTTAAAATTCATTAAACTTATTAATGGCACAAATTTGCTATTCTTCTTAAATTTTAAGGTTTTAAAAAGATTCTGTTTTCGAATGTAGCTTTTCGGTTTTGTTTCTAATAAAGTCTTTGACGCAATTATGCACTTAAGCTTTTGAGAAAGTTGATATTTTTTACCCAAACTTCGAGGAAATGAACGCCCCCAGAGAAATATTGTGCTTTGCGTTTTAATCTATGATGCGATCACACACACACACAACTGAATTTTACATATTACAAAATATTTCGGTTACATTTTCGTCAGAAAACACAAATGTGTCATTTGCCGACAACAAGCATTGAACTATGGATGACATTAATACATACGCAAAAACTTACGTACGTCATTTGGAGAGGATATGGAATCTGTGAACGCCAAGGAGTTACTAACCAAACAGACGCAGAATTCTAAGTCTCCAGCGATTGTATCAACGCACTTTTTCGCTGAACATAGACAATATTGTACCACAGCGAGTGCTTTATCGCGCTCTGTATGAGCTGCAGCTCATCGTGGTTCAACCTTGAAAGGCTGTCATAACCAAATACGATAAAGAAACAAAATACTCCGCTAATGAACAACCTCGAGTCTCAATATCGCATTCAAGCTCGACCTCCTATGTTTACGTCTTAACAATGATACACTTAAAGAGCCAAGCTCAACAATGCACCCCTAAACTTTCTTTATTTTGACTGAATGGCGATGAATGGGCCTTCCTTTCAGTTCACAGAAAGTGCGTCCGCTTAGGACAATGGAAGACAATCTATTTGAAACCGCTATGAAAGATTAAAAGCATAATGACAGATTTTCGTCATTACAAAGTTAAAAGGGGCCATCTCTGCTAACTCAAAGTGCCAGGCTAATCGCCTAAAGGAACAGAATTCATAAAAGGCCAATTTACTAACGTCCGGCTGCCCAAAAGCAATGATAAAGAGCAGAGTTTTACACTGAAAAAAGCGTTTTTTTAAAACACACACACACACAATAACAAGGTCAACACAATTACTAGGGGAAAAAAGCTTTTCCATATTTCCTTGCGGTTACGTGGAAACTTGAAAGCAATGAAACGAAATTTGAAGACAACAGTGAGAAAAAAGCACTCGAACTAAAATTGCTCGCGCGTAACTGAAATAATTCAAAGAGTACAAGATATAATGATGGATTGCAGTAGAATGCAATACGAATGTTTATCGTTTCCACACGAGCGACTGCTGAAGAGCTTTATTTAAACATAACAAAAGAAAGGACAAAATACCCAATCATGGCAAAACATTTAGGCCAACTTAATTTATATTTGAATTCGTATTGTCCAAGTTATGCATAGCATTGCACTCGATTGTCTTAAAACATGTCTGGTGTTTTTTTCTTTACAAGATTAATGAAATGCAATCTATTTTAAAATAAAAGTGCAAATATAAAGACTCGTATTGCACGAATAAATGTTCTTTCTAGATTATTTCAAAATACTGAAGTCTAACGATATTCATAATAAACAGAATCTGATGTTTATCATTAAGCGCAATACACAACCAAAAACCAAAAACAGTCAAGTACGTTTTATAGACAAAAGATACAATTTTGTTAATCTAGTCACAGATATTTGACTTCCGTCGAATCCTTTCATAGACGCGGATGAACAGATTGCGTTTTCGGAGGAAGAAAAAATCTAGTGCAGTTCATTTGCCGTGGATACTTCACAGCAAAAGAAACCAAGGAGTAACTGTGTTATTAATTATGTCAAAACACCTAAATCTAATGGGCCAATCTTGTTAGAGATACTAATAGCAAAATAAATTTTTAAATAACTTCCTACGCTCAACTAGATTTCAATACCAATCCCTCACTAAATTTCTCCATGCCCCACTTATTAAGCAATCTCTGACAATCTCTCCCTACCCCACCCCCGACTAGATTTCGATAACAACACCTCACGGGATCTTCCATGCCCCACTTTTCAAGTAATCTCTGACACTCTTTCCCCAACGCAGACCAACTAGGTTTTTGTACCATATCTCGACATATTTCTCCTCTAACTCCTGTCATATAAACCTTGACACTCCATCTTCGATCTAAAAAGATCTCATAAAATCTTCCCAAACCCCTGTATCAAAGAAATCTTAAACTTCCATTCCCACCCCACCCAAAGTAAATTTTAGTACCAACATCTCACCGGATCTCGAAGGTGCTGAAGCTCAAGAAGTTCTTCCAAGTGTAATTCTGTTTCGTATGCTTTGGCAGTATGGCCTGGCGAGAAAAAATACGTTTTTAGCAAAGTTTTACTCAGACGCTTATAACTTTGTGCCTGTACATTCGCCACTGAGCTGAGAAGGACAAGTTCCAGGGTTTGCCATTTGAAAATCCTTGGCGAGTAAAACTATTTGACGTGAGCAATTTTCCCACTGAGTAAGCGCCGCGGTGGTTAAAAAAACACCAGAAAAGACATCGCACATCCCAAAGTTTCTCTGTTACATCCCATTATCACATTCTTAATATAAAAGTAAAACTAAAAACTAAATCCCTTTACGAGCCTAAGTGGCCCATTGGAGCCGGCTCTTATCTCTGGTTTCTGTAGTGTTATGCGGAGTCATTAACTCCCCCTGGACGAGACACTAATCCATCGTAGGTTAGCCCCCAGCAGAAGCTGGTACTCATTTTACCGACCCCTTAAGGATGGAAAGCTGAGTCAGCTTTGGCGGAAAAGAAGGTCACACAAATGTTCAATACTCGGCAAGGTCGGGATTTGAACCTGGGACCTTGTGGTTGGAAGGCAGAGATCTTACCACTGCGCCAACCACGCCGCTGAGTGATTAATCGCTCTTCTCTTCTCGCGGGACATAATTCGCGCGAACGATGGTGAGGATGAGCAGCTGCTCGCCTCGACTAGCAAGCTCTGTAGTTCACCTTTTAGTCACTGAGATTAATATTTCACAAGTAAAAAGCTTCAGCAGATAGATTTAGAGCGTATTTTACTAATAATGATACTAGCGAGTTAAATATTCTCCGCAACATGTAGTTCGCGCCCAATTTTCAAAGAAGTACACAGTTGTATTACGATAGCTCTTACAACACCATTTCGCAACTACAAACAATTCTCAGGGCCGGAACCACGAAATGTCTAAGTCCACTATTATTCTGTCCTTTTTTGCTAGCGAGCTGGTGTTCCGCCGGCATGCCGCCATACATGCAATTTCGTACGGTCAGCTCTTTATGCACTGAACGAAAAGCTTGAAAACTTACCTTTATAATAAATAGAGACTTTATAAATTCCAGGTTCTGGAGAGTTGACCATTACAGAAATATCTCTCCTGTTTAGTAAAAAATAACGCGAGTTAGTGACTTGCCATGCAGAAGGGATTGACTACAGCTTTTAACACAGAATAGAAAATCTTTCATCTAATCTCATTTAAAACCACATGCCCGTATCTGACACGTTACAGTGTGCGTGCTCGTACTTGTGCGTACGTACGCGTATATGCATGCCTCCGTGTTTTGAACGTGCGTTCCTATGCGCGTCCCGTACGCACGTTCCTCCTTTGCGTTTTCCCGTACTGACCGTGTGTATAAGTGTTTTATACGTATTCCCCTATTTGTATGTGGGCTGTTTTTACATATATGCTTGCGTACGTTTATTTTATTGTGCGCATTCCCGTACTTTCGGGTAACTCCGGTACTTATGCATAAGTTCCCTATTTATACATAACTTAGTCCTCTACTTACGGTAACTTCCCTACTTAATTATGCATAGCTCCAGTGCTTATGCATAACTACCCTACTTAATAAGCGCATGCTCTTGTCTGTCGGCGCTTTCCCGAGCTTCTACGTGTGCCCGTGTCCACCCGTGTTTGTATGCGTATACCCGTATCAGTCATGCGTATGTGTGTCTTTTGTGCATACTCGTGCAGATACGTATAACCGTGTCATTGCATGTTTCCGTGCATTAACAAGTGAGACGGCTGCACGTGTACCTTTGAACGTTATAGCAAGTGTCCTTATTAGTGTTTTTGTCTGTATCGGTACAGGTTTGCGTAACTACACGTTTAGCTGTAAGTGAAACTGCGATTATTTTTGTACACGTAACTGTGGGACGTCTGTAGTTGTGCTTTTTACGTTATATCTTCCCCCTTTTTTTACGATTATATAATAACATAAGTGTCTTTTTATGTATTCCCGTAAGCGTATTTTAACTGCCTACATTTGTTTTGAAGATGGTTTTGTGTTTATTCCTTTACGTATTCGCGCGCGTATTTCATTAGGCTCGCTTCTGTGTGCGAATATACCTATGCTTCTGCGAGATTCAATGCATCAGTCCGTGTGTTATCATGTACGTACATCGCTTGTTTGTTTATTGGTATGCCTAAAAACCACTATCTATACGCACGTGCAAGTGCATAGAATTTCAAGAGAAAAACTCAATATCGTACGTGTTTTTGTCCTCCACTCCACGGCTTTCGATAATAATACCATCTCTTTCCAGCTGAGAAAATGCTAGTTTCAACGGCTTGGCGATAGGCGGCGATCTTGATCCAAATGAGCTCGATCTCTAAAAACACCCATAAAAAGTAAATTAACACAGATGTCATGATCTTGTTTGATGATGCACTGTGTGTGTTCTGCCCAAAGGCAGGTCCACCCCTATACTTTTCTTTTCATGGCTCTCTTCTTTACACATTGATAAGAGTTGCCATTTTTTACATTCCACTTGCCAACTCTTATCAACTCATGCACTACCATCTCGTTACTGCAACGTTCTTAATTTTGCATACAAACTTCGTACACTTATATCATTCATTAAGATAAGCTAAGCTAAGCTAAGCTAAATGCTTTAACAAGCCTACAGGCCCATTGGAACGAGTGTTAATCTTCTGTTTTTATATAATTATAGTGTTAAGCGGATGAGAGTTATTGACTCCCCTGGACGGGACATTAAACTCCCCTTGGACGGGATATTAATCCGTCGCAGGTTAGCCTCCAGCAGAAGCTGGTACCCCCTCGATAAATGGAAAGCTGAGACAACTTTGGCGGAAAGAAGGTCACACAAATGTTCATCACTCGGCTGAGCAGGGATTTAAACCCGGGACTTCCGTGACTGGAAGGCAGAAATCTTACCACAGTGCCAACCACGCCGCTCTCGCTCTCATATTTAACGGCACATGATAAACAAGTTTTACGTAATTAGGATCAGCAATATTATTTTATACTGATGAACAAGTGTGCATCACAACAGCCAGATGTTGATGTTAATTTTGCTAAGGCAACCTAACTTCCCAATATAAATGGCCTCTATATCATATAGAACCTAACTTATGCTGATGTATGTATAATAAAGTACGCTCCAGAACAAAACTGAATTTTACCCAAGTTTCTTTGCATGTTACATATCCTACACCCCAATTGCGCAGCTCAACAAGGTCGAACCGACTGCGTCTCAAGTGCCAATGGCAGCCGCTACGGGGTCAGGCATGACCTTCAAGCACAGCACACAACCCGTTGTAATGAGTTCGTTGTAATTAGTTGTAATTAGTTCGTTCGCACATGACCTTCAAGCACAGCACACAACCCGTTGTAATGAGTTCGTTGTAATTAGTTCGTTCGCACATGACCTTCAAGCACAGCACACAACCCGTTGTAATGAGCTCGTTTCCAATTTGCAGATGGAGCCTAGGAAAACCTGAGTACCCAACAAAAAAGCACAAGAATCTCGAGATCAACAAATCTCAGTTCGCTTGCGCAGACCCAGAGCTGGCTCCGGAGAAGTAGCAGACAACGCAAATGATCACCCGGCATCAAATATAACGAACTGACTTCCTTACGCTAACTAGCCTCATTAAGGGGTAACATTTTGCTTTGACTATTTCCCACCAGAACCACGCTTGTGAGGCTAACGTAAATGCAAACAAAGGAGTATCAAAATGGCCGAAATTTATACAGGAATGTGTGATGATAGATAAAAGTTTCCTTGTTGAGGTTACAAAGTAGTCTGAATTTGCCATTGTTTGAAGGAAAATTATTATACTTCGATTCCTCCAGTCTACAAGTTTGTCTAGATGTCTGCATCAGCACTTTTAATAGCACAAACCTTGAAGAAAAACCCACCTTGTTCACCGACGCAGCTCTGTTTCGTGCAGTAACAAGATATTCTGGAATATAAAAATAAAAAGGTCACTTGTAGCTTCATTTAATGCACATTCTCTACTCGAGAAACGGGGGGGGGGTTACTATCACTGATTCAGTGGGGGAGGGGGTTGTAAGTGTACGTTTCTAAGTACATGCGTCCATGAGACTATTGAAGGAGAATGAAACTTCATAATGGAAATAACACAATCATCTCAGCAAATGAACACTGTAAAGGAAGTACACTGGAATTTCCTTTGAAGGTATTTTTGTCACGACTGACTGTTAATTTTACTTGCTTGGAATACGGGGAGGGATAAAACAACAAAACTAGTTGAAATCAAGCTCTCATGAGATAAATGTTGACTGTAGTAGCAAGGTATTACCTTTGTATGCATCCAACTGTTCTTTCAGAAAACTCTTATGGACATGAAGGGTCTGTAAATAGTGAAGATAAATATGTAAGACATGAAAAACATCAATTGAAATAGAAGAATCTTTTCAAATCTACCCTCAATTGACTGTGATTTTCTTTGGTTGAAGATTCAACGAATACAAGTCTTTAAGCTGCGGGTAAACCACGAACATCGACGTAATAACTTATCTTGTTTGAATCGTAATCATTAAAAACTATCCTCTAAAGGAAAGTGAGATACTCTCCAACTACAATCAATAAATTTACTCCAGACCCAACATATGTACTGCTTAATCAAAGCTATAAAGAATAGGCGACTTAGAATTGGTTAAGAAAAGTTCATTAAAGAGCAAAGATCTCATTCCAAAACTAAAAAATCATTAATAGTGCATTTATGCATAAAATAATCTGGATTCCATTGCAGAGCAAAGAAAAGACAAGATATTACACTGTTGGGAAAACGCGCCACTGCACGACTTATAGATACATTCAACCAATCACTAGCGGGAAAACGCAACTCGCACGTGTCGCTTCTCCTTCAACAAAAAGACAAATCTTAGGAAAGGCCAAATTAAAGAAAACAAAAATGTTGTCGTTAGTCGATCGAAAATTTCATCTAATAGCTGTAGGTTCATATATGGCATAACGATAACACAAAGGAAATCGCCAACGTGACGAAGATTTGATACCCGAACTTAACTGGAACAAAATATTGAGATGTTTTCTTTGAACATCTTCAAGGAATATCAATTAGTTTGAGAAGCCATACCAGCAACTCCAAAAAAGCATCTCATCAGATATCCAAACACCAAGACGTAAGTTAAAAAAATCCAAGTGTGCGTCATTTTTGGATATCTGATGAAACACTCTTTCTCGTTGCAGTGATAATTCACAAAACGAGTATGGTAGATCATGTGTACAAAAAAAACCCAAAAAACCTACATCGTACACATCTTGTAGACTTCTAAATTCTGATTCCAGTCTCTCACATCGTAAAAGTTTAACTCGAACTTCCTAAAAATCAGAAACAATACTAATTAGAAACAAAACACAGACTCTCAACTTGCGTAAATAGGACATCGTAAAAGTCTTTAGAACCTTACGTTAGTGCTTTGAGCGATACACAAAAAATCATGAATGCAATTCTTTTTGATTACCCGAGTTAGCTCTTCATAAAACATGTCGTCTGCACCAATGAGTGTTGTGAATTCCTCAAAACCTTGGTACTTGTAGAGTATGTATTCTGCAAACTGGCATACATCATTGTCTGTTTGCTGGCTAGCTTGGTTGATGGCATCTAACAGAGTTGGCTCCTTCATCAGTCTGGGACACTAAACGATTACAATAATAATAAAAACAAAAACAAAAATAAAAATAAAAATAATAATAAAAATAATAATAATAATAATAATAATAATAATAAAAATCTAACCAAAGAGGGGGCTCTTGGAAGTGTGTCAAAAAGCCTGGGTAAATGGATCGACAAGCTGGGTATAAAGATCAAGACTGAGTTTTTACAAAAAAACCGGCTCTACTGGGAACGGCAAGGATTTTACGAAAAGTGCTTGAGTGCTAGCTTAAAGGAGAAAGAACTTGAGAGACCCGGCCCTGCTCATTGGCTATGACTCGCTCTCTCAAGGATATTCAACGATATAACATCTGCCTGTGCTACAAGACTTTTTTTGACAATAATAATAACATATATGATAATAATAACGGTATTTATGTAGTGCTCTAAGCGCTTTATATGATAGTCCGTTACATATGATTCACGTATACTCAAAACATGAAGAAATACCGCCGTCAGTGAAACAGAGAAACCACAACTCCAGGATTACTACCCTACCTTTATTATAAGTGCACGATAGGTTCTTTTAAGTTCCCCGATAGAGCGTCGAGAGACTGGACCTATGGATTAACATCCTTATCCGAGAAGACGCGAAAGTCTAACAATTTCGTGCAGATGCTAGAGCAAAGGGAGCACCTTCTCCTCGGTTATTTTAAGACGCTGAGTGAAGGTCCGCCGGGACTCGATCACGAACCTCCTGTACGGTAGTCTGGCACCTTTCTAACTAGGCCAACCAGGCGGCGGTTGTAACGACAGCGATGGTTTTATGATATTGGATGAAGATAAGTGATCGCATTGTACAATGATGCTATTTTCGTGGACAGAGGAATGTGACAGACTCCAACACAAGGCACAATTAATCAGAAATGCGTGATTTTGCTTTGTTTTACATTTCCCAGTGAAGTCTGTTGCATTCTTTTGCCCACCAGAACAACATCACTTGTACCAAGTGCTTACTCGCTGAAAAGAGCCCATTACAATTGAGATGCAGAAAGAGCTTACCATGCTCAGCATTTCTGTTAGCAGCTGTCGGCACTGCTCTTTTAGGGCCCTGCCTTCTGAAGGTCTTCCCAGTGTCCCATCACAAGATTGGTGTCTCGATGATACTAGAAGCCATAAGTTAATTGATAGACATTAATGCAATACTTACAACTTTAGAATAGGACTACTAATTTAAAGCAACCAACATGTTATATTTCCAGCAGTTTGCACCAATTTGATCAACTGACATTTTACAAACTCTATTACTCAACGGAGACGCAGTACATAACAAAAGAGAAAGAGTACAAATATTCTAACCTAAAGCAAATCTTGATTCAATATTTTTACTCTACGAAACTAGTTTTCCGAGCTGTAAAAGTTGCAAATCCCAGAAAAATGCCGTTGTTAGTGAAAAGTGGGATTAATGTATCTATTACGAGAATTTGAGTATGGTGAGATAGTTGTATGTGAGCTGTGTAATACTGGAGCAGTTTAAGATTTACTACAATTTCGAAAAAGGCTGACATCTGCAGTAGTCAATATCATCGCTGAAAGGAATTAAGGAAGTTAAAAAAGCGTTGACTGATACAGTAAGTTCATCAATAAAGTAATGATGCCAAGGCCATACAGTAATAATCTTCGCTGGCGCATGATTGGTTATCGTTATTTTGTCAATGATCGCTAGCTGCGTCTACTGTGCTGATTTATCATTATCATGATGGTCATCATTCTCATCATCACAATCATCATTATCATCATCACTCTTGTTATTGTTATTATCATCTTGCAGATATAAGAAGCGACCCCGACTGGAGAGCTTCCAGAGCAAAATCTCTGAGATTTGATCTGAAACAGTGACTCACGAACCAAGCTCACCCCTGAGATAACACTTGGTTTAGTTCAGAATAGCATACTCACCTTTACTGGAATTCCATCTGTTAGTAAGATGCAAGTTTATCATGATGTCATCATTAACACTCAACAGAGACCCTGGACAGACCAGCTCTGACAAAATGACACTGAGAGGATCATCTTCGGTCAGTGCCTGAAAGCAAAGTGTAACAAAGAGACTCTTATTGGTCTGTTGAGAACTTATAAATAATGGTTAATAGTGCGTGCAGAACCAAGATTTTTGCGCTGATCTTTAACAATTATTTCCATGTTCTTGCGCTATTCATTTTTTTTGCTAAAATACTTCTATGGTATAGTTTACAAGTTTTCAAAAGAATTCTTTCTGGTTGACAGTGCATGGGGGGCAGTTTGCTCCTCAGTTAAACGCAAATAATGAGATTCAATAGCTGATTGATAGCAAAGAATTCTCAATTTACTCTTTTCCTTGCATATTTGCCAAAATGAGAGAGGGAACAGCTGTTCATTTGTGCCACTTTGTGCAAGCATACCAGTGTTTTTTATTATTATTTTTTAGGCTGTTTTTGTACAATCCTATCTAAATTGTATGTCAATGACTACTGGTGACCCCAACGGAAATTCTATGACTTTCCAGGCCTGAAATGTGAAATTCTAAAATTCCATGACTTTTCAAGTTTTCCATGACTTGAACAAACTCAGGAAATTTATGCTTAGTTTCTTCCAATGTAGGTTTCAAGCTCAGTGCACATCTACATAGGCTATTAGTTTGGGATAGATAGGTAGACAGTTTTATTTTCAACAGAAGGTCACCAATTCTGATCTTTACCTACAAATAAATAATAAAATGGTATATTTTTAAGCTGGTTTTCTCAACTAAAATTTATGGGTTTTTTTTCAGGGTTCAGATAAAAAAAATCCAGGGCTTTTTCAGGGATTTCGATGCCCCCCCCCCCGAAAAATCCCAAAGTTTTCCAGGGCCCTTACAAATTCTTAACCCTTATCCTGCAAAAATCCAATTTCACTTTCAACCAGTGGTTGAAGCCCTATAAAGTGACTATCCATTTTATTCCTCTTTAAAACTAGAATCTGAAGTTAATAAATTTCAAGAACTTTTGTGACTCAGAGGAACTGTAATCGAGTCACCCATTCAGATAATCACCAAGTTTGCCCTATGACTCAATATGAGTTCATGTACTCTGTATATCTTGTTAAGTCACCCATTTAGATAATCACCAAGTCTGCCCTATGACTCAATATGAGTTCATGTACTCTGTACATCTCGTTAAGTCACCCATTTAGATACTCACCAAGTCTGCCC
>JAOBYJ020029046.1:0-10235 GCA_025403565.2 Palythoa heliodiscus
TTCTTTAGAGCTGGATCGGAGTGACTGTCAATATAAACTTCTGCACTCTATATTCTCTATGTCACTGCTTTTAGTACTGTTTCTGATTTTTGGTTTCTGGTTTCTGGTTTCTGGTTTCTGGTTTCTGGTTTCTGGTTTCGCTGTTTAGTAACGCCCAGTGGTACTTCCTTTAGAAAAAACCATCTGGAATCTGTTCAGTTGAGAAAGATAATTTGCTCTGTGGAGATGAAAAAACCAGAGATCTATTGCAGATAACTCTGGAATTCGATGGAGGGACGATATATGGATATTCAACAAAGATTGCATCTTAACCTGAACACGTCTCAGCTTTCGAGTCCATTACTGTTATGGAACAATTTGTCTACTTTTTAGCATCTTCGATTGATTCGAACCACGATAGTTTGTTTTGATACAGCCTTGAAACTGGAGGGGTGGAGTTGTTAGAAAATCGATCTGCGAACCCTCAGTCAGAAGTTAAAAAAGCGTCAGTAAATAAAAGGAACATTGTTTTACCAATGCAAAAAGCAAAACACGTCAAGTCGTACGACTCTGCCAATAATTCAGTGAAGGTCTTGTTGGGATCTGAACATGAAGGACGAATGGACGGTACACTGGATTCATGTGATATATCAAAAACGAGTGCAAGTGTTTCATCAGAGTATCCAAACACCGAGAAACTGATAAAAGCGCGCGTCGCATAAAACACAGATTTCACTGTAATTGTTGAGGAGAAGGATTGATCGACTAATGAAGAGTATTCAAGACATTAACCCAGCTTATATAGAGAGCATGGATCTGTCAACTTTGCTCACAACACAGGTAGAAAATCTACACGCTACGTCTCTCTTCAAAAAAGAGACCTCCAGTGTACTTCAGTATTTCGAAAAAATTGTTAGGAAATCGCTCAGCAGAACGACGGCCACGGTCGATCCACCAAGCACTACGCCCATAATAAATCGCACTACTTGGTACCAAAAAACAATATGTCTCTTTCCGCCGTCTCTGTTGTGACACCTTTGCCCTCTACATCAATTTCAAACGAGATGGAGGAAGACATGAAAGAGTGGATCGAGAACTACCGTCCAGTGCGGCAAGGGGCCATAAGAAGTAAAACCACCTAGGAAAAGGCAGGTGCTTTGCCTCCAGCCGTATCTGCCACCACAAAGTAGTCACTGGCGCAAAGCCTTCTGGTCAACTTTGCAACCGAAGCCACGGAAGACTCAAGCCAACCTTCTAAAAATGACCAAGAAGAGATACACCAATATGAAGATGCAAGTCTGCCATTAATAACAAGGCAACCGCCGCTTGGGATAATTTTTGTAGAGGAAACATATGCACCGTACGTGCAAACCGACAAATACGAAACTGAGCATTTAGACGACGAGGACTTCTCAAGTACGTTATCTGAGCTGCGCATGCCTGTCAGCCGAGCTGCAATAGCGCGATTGGGAAAAGTTGTACGAGCAGTTGTAAGGGGAGCGGCCACATGAGGTTTGTCCTTTGATTTATTTGCTTCCACCCAATCTAGTCTCCAATAATTCTTGTCAGCATTTATTTCTTTAAAGCGGTTTACATAGGATTAGAAAACACATGCATTATGGATTTTCAATGAATGGCTTAATGATCTTAATGTATCAAATAGATCTGTAAGAAAATTTAATTCATATGCTATTTCTTTTTACAATTTATTCGTGACTGAGCAAAGATGTCATTCACGGTATTATAATTAACAATTTATCCACTACCGTGCGTTGGATATGAGGTAATAGATACCCGACGATGCGCGAAGCTACGAGTTGGCTATTTTCACCTCATATCCTACTAGCTGAACGTGAATGGAATGATTGTTTTACAAACCACTGGATATATGAGTCATGAATTGTATTAAAAACTTGTAAACGCGGTTCTGGTTTTGGATTTCGTGGCTGTTTTCTACAGTTGGTCAAACTCATGTATATGAGCTAAAAGTAAGTAAGTAGGGCAAAGAATCAAATTGGTTAAAACTCAGTATCCAGTTGTTTGTTTATAATAATAGTTATATTTATCGCCAGTTATTTCACAACATCTAAAGCCACTGATCCGTTGGGCTTTAGTTATTACATGTGGTCGAAGTCATGACATAACTGACAAATGATATTGAAGAATGAGTGAATGTAGGTTCTTCTGTCGGGACATGACATTAAAAAAATAAAATTTATTCTTTTAACACCAGCAATTTTGTTGAAAGCTTTTAGCAAAGTTATTGGCTCCCATCCAGATAGAAGCCTTTATCAATGATGTAGTCTGATTGCTGGTGTCCAGTCCTCATTAAGTAGCGGACAACACGGCTCCGTAGACTGGAGCAGATTGATACCCAGAGTCTCTGTTCATTTCCGGTTTACGTTGATGAATTGAGATCGCTTCTCTTAATATTTTCCGTGCACTCCAGTGGGTCCCATGGTCAATTATTTCAACGTTTCCAAGGCCAATCGAGGTCGCGGTGCAGGGAGTTGACGTGATAAGAGATGGCTGACTTTGAATCTGCCTATGCGACGGATTTCCTGTGTTCTTTAATTCTAGTAGTGAGCCTACGCCCAGTCTCCCCGATAGATTCTGCATCACAGTCTTTACAAGGAATATGCTGTAAACTGTACCAGATGTTTGCTCATCTATAATACGATCTTTCAAATGAACTAGATGTTCGCGTAAAGTACGTAAAAGCCTGAAACGTACCTTGAAACCATGTTCGTAGAAAGCTCTCTGTAGCTGTTTGCTAACTCCTTTGCAGTAAGGTAAAACTACAATTTTGTTTTCATCTGAGGTTCTTTGTTCTTTCAATGTTGATTGTCTGTGCGGAGGAGTTATAGCAGTTTTAATTGACAATCTTGATAACCGCAGTTTTTTATTGCAAGTGAGGTCTTTTTGGTTGAAAATGAGAGTTTATGCGTTTTTTGTGTTTTTTTTGTTTTTATTTTTTAAGTGTGCGTATAACACTGTATTTGTGTTGAGTTGCATGGGTGGTGTGATTGAAAGTCCAAATGTTGGTCTGTATGTGTGGGGTTTCTAAATGCCGTTCATTCTAGAGCACCCGTGTCTTCTCTGTAAACTAGAGTATCCAGAAGGGTAACTTGATATCTTATTTTTTCTCGTAAGTGAATTTATTATTAGAATCAATGCTGATAATGTGATATTGAAGAATTTTAACTGATATTTGGCCTAAATTTAGCTGATAACTGAATGATGTTTTGCTGATAACTGATATTGGGTTACCCCCATCCAGCCCATCTTGATACTTCAACAAAACTAAAGGTCTGCCGGAAAGATCAAAGACATTTTAACTTGCTCCCAAGGTAAACATTTGGAAAACGTTATGAGTTAGAAATTTCCAAACAAAATAACTAACGTAATTTGTTAAGGTGAGATTCGACGGTATATGTTGTCTATTGAAACCCAAAAATTAATAATTTTGACGCTTATTAATTGTTAATTCTACTCTATTATCACTCCGACAGGTTCTCGATCGTTAAACCAACAAGTGTGTAGCAAGTCCTAAATTGTTGTTTAGTTATATTTTCTTCTTTTGTGGGGATTGAAAGATTGATTTACTCAATGTTTGTTTTAATATCATTCATTGTTATGACATTAGTTTACCCTGGTTGCTGCACTCTGCTGTCGTTACTCAGACAAGAAGGAACTGAAACAGGTATTGTGAACGGCTTGTAATTCCTATGATTGACAAGTGGATAGACTGTCGAATATTTGTTTTATTTGGCTAACTATTAAAGGTAAAGATAAAGATAAAGAGACTTTATAATATTATTTAACGAGGGTAACACGTGACAGTAATTCAACTGATAAACTTGTGGCCCTCGGTGCGCTCTTGGCCTTTACCCCCTCCCTCTGTCAGTGCTCTGTTTTACGGGTATTATTTAAAGCTCAAGCTACACGGATCAGAGCAAAGTTGGAACAGGCGTTGGAGTCACTGAGAATCGAACTGGAGATCTAGACCTCCAGCACAGAAGGTAGCGCACTTACCAACTATACTACACCTTCTCCTCTATTGAACAATATGGAATCGTTAATGTTTACAAACTTAAAATTGCTTGCATCAAAATTACTCACTTGTGACTTAAAAAACTGCCGTCAATCTTAGGTTTCAAGGGCTTTTCAGAGTTGTTTTGTAGCTTTAAAGACTGTTTCCGACAATAATTTAGTCGCAGTCGTTCAGAAAATAATTCATAGCAGCTAAAATAACCCGATTTTAGCAATTCAACGTCAGATCTGGCATAAAAAAGGCGACTCTTGTGCACCGTTAGATCGGAAAAGCGATAAAGT
The DNA here is from genome assembly GCA_025403565.2 of Palythoa heliodiscus. Classification (NCBI taxonomy): domain Eukaryota; kingdom Metazoa; phylum Cnidaria; class Anthozoa; order Zoantharia; family Sphenopidae; genus Palythoa; species Palythoa heliodiscus. The sequence continues at coordinate 4,315 of JAOBYJ020029046.1, forward strand.
GATTATAATATATACAGGGAAGCGTATAAAAATTAACTTGCGAGGTATCCTTTAACAACCGAGAAATAAGTCACTACACAGTAGAAATTCAATGACAAGAACGGTTGCAAGTGGTTGCAAGGGCGTTGGAAGATTTCGAAAATAAATTTCCTACAAGACCTGCGGAGCAAGATAAATGTCATACCAGAAATGAATTTGATATTTTTTTGTACAGAGCTCGCTCTCCGTTGATAACCCTTTAAAACTGTGAAAACCTCAGCCTGATACACTTCGCTATCTTCCGTACAACTCTTGGGCTTGTTTTACAATTTCTAATAGCTTTGGCAAGACTTCTTAAGACCTCAAACTGATATTTTCTTGTGCTGGCCTCGGACTCGGTTAATAATCTCTTAATACTGCATGCTCAGCTGCCTGGTTCAGTTTTTTTGCACAGATCTCGCGCTTGGTTATTTAAAAATCTTTAACACTGTGCATGAAGACCTCAGAAAGAAAATTTCGATACTCAACAGTCAAGGATGTTATATTTTATCAAAGTAATCAGAATCCAAACTTTTCTATTATGTTTCGCTATAAAGACATGTAGGCTGACTGTCTAAAGCCGTTTGTTACTTTGTTTCATTGTTTTTTTTTGCTGGCTTGATGATTATTAATAGCAGACCTTAATAATATCGAAGCTGTTTGGAAGTGGGGGGCTAAGCGGTCCACATTCTAGAGTGGTCCGGGGGCACGCTCCCCCGGAAAATTTTTAAATTCAAGGCCTCTGAAATTGCTATAGAAACACCTCCTTTTGTTAAAACAGCTTCAAATAGCTTCCAATTTTTGCATCAATTTAATGGTGTAGTTTCTGTGCAGAAGTTTATTTTGCTGTCTTACATTCAGCTTACGACCTGTTTTTTTTTAAAATTTATAATGAACTTCAAAAGGCTTATGCACAAAAATATATGCTTGAAAATGGAAGAAAAAGGGAAAAATGGAAACAAAACTTAACCGATCATTATAGATGGAATGTAGTTCAAGATAGAGTAATACAGTATTTATTCACCATTGTGATGACTTGTAAGAGCATTATGAAGCACTTAAATCATGCAGTAATCCGACGACAAGTTGTGTTTCAAAAGTGTATCAAAATACCTTTTGCGATTCTCATTGTAAACAAACTCGCTGGCAATCGCAATAACATCAGTTTTGTCCGAACGCTCTTTATGAGCATTCAAAACCGAAAACGTCGCCATGTCTTCCAGCGTTGAACAAAATACAATGACCGCTGGGGGTAAGATTGACATGAATAAGATTTAATATTGTCGAAACCTCGCCAATAGTTGTTCTCTCAGAAGCGCTTACTTAGCTTTCGAATTACATTTAGAATGTCGCGGAAACAGCTGATCTTTTTGCCTAGCTTAGGCCATAGTCTTGAATAATTCTAATTGGGATGGTAAAAGATAAATGTCCATATCTTCACCAAAGTGTCTGAGATATGGTTTTCGAGTTGACGGATATTCTCATTTAGTAACAGTAGTGGTTCCAAGAGTAGTTGGTTAAATCTGTCCTTGATATGAAATATCAAAAATCCAGAACTTCAAAATGTTTTAGGCGGTAACGGTCCCTCGGAGTTAGTGGATGTTCAACTGCGGCGTTTCCAGCTGTAAGTTTAGCAGGGATTTGTAAGATTTCCAAGGTACCAAAATTTCGGAAGTTTCAATCAAGAGTAGAACAAGGCGCAAGCAAACAAAAAATTACAAAATCGGAAAAAAAGGGAGATGGATGGGGAAGGGAAGGGAGAAACTATAGCCCTCCCTGGCCCCCGCATAGATTTTTCATTTTTTGACGTAGGTAATTGATCTGTACTTTGGTACAGTGATTATAATTATACCATAATGTTTTCTAATTATAATTTACGGGTTTTAAGCCTCAGAAACGGATGAAGTCAGCTGTGTAAATGTGAACTTCATCAACAAATATGGCAAGCCTTTCAAAATATGGAAAACGATGTCTCCACGAAAATTTAAAGGTTTCATAGTAAAAGGCAAGAACTATAAACTAAAGACGATGGTCGGCAAACACCGCAAGAACAAGCCCATAGTTTACCATGCCGTTCCGCTGAATGACGATTCGCAGGCTCCAATCCTTTTAGATGGGCGGGACTACATCCGGGTGCTGCCTTTTGACTGTGACGAGGTTTTTGTGAATGTAACCGTGAGCTCACCTGGAGGTTTGTTTTACATCAAAACTAGATTTAAAAAAAAAGCAACTTTGATGCTGCCACTTTTGGCGATCAGTAAAGTGTTTAATAAGCATGCGGGTGGTTGTCTATTTAAGAGTGGGTAGAGATATTTAGTAGCATGTCCTTACGATAGTGAGATGAAAATCAAACTGGATTGCAAAACAGACTTCCTTCATCGGGAGATCAAAATCAAAGTGCATTCATCAAATAGGAGACTGGGAAAAGGAAATGACGCTCGGACACAAGCAAAAAAGGAATGGGGAGGAGGGTTGTCCATTTTTTCTTCCCAGTCTTCCAATCTACGAACGCGCTGTGATTTTTTTATCTCCCGTCGAAGAAAGGGATTGTTTTGCCGTCTAAAATTACACTTATTGGTTTCAAATTTAAATTTATCACGTATTATTAGATTTACTATTTATAATTACATATCTTATGCAAAGTCTTGTATTTTCAAAATTACCATGGTCTTAAAATTTATTTTGCCTGCTAAACATTTTGTCGTTGCAGACAGATAAACAGCACGCATTCAGCTGAAATACAAGTGAAATACTGAAATTGTCTTCCACAATTTGGTGGAAATAGCCACTGAATTTCACCTCAAATGTATACTGCAGAAAACCTACAACAAACAAATTTGATCGGTAACAAAGTTCTTCTCATGTTTTAAAATTGAATTCTTGAAAACTGATCAAAAACATATTAAAACTCCAGAGTCCCGCTGTTGCCACGGGCCATATTGAATTCCAAATCCAAGATGGATTATTAAATCGTTATTTTTTCCAGGGAACCATGGAAAGCAAGAAGAAAACAGTATGCACGTATATTTTGTAAACAAATAGCACAGAAAATAACACAGCACCTACTATACTGAGATACATAATAATTGCTGTATAAATTGATAAAGTCAAAAGTCAAAAGCGAGAACCATTGACAAAAGTAGAGTTTAAATTGGCAACAAATGAACCTTGAAAATAAAGAAAAGTCTTCCAAAACCGTCAAAGTTGCTCAATCATCTAATTTTAATTTATTTTAGTTTTTGATTCTTAAAGCAACCGCTTTTCAAGAGTTAGTTCACTAATCAAATAGATTCCCGGGAATAGATGTTAGTTACAATGTCTTTTCGCTGATTTAGTTTTTCTTTTTGTTTTTATCACGTTTCAGAGATGAAAGGCAAGCTGCCACACATGGCGTGTAAGTTTGTAATAGGAGGTAACACCAAACACAATTGCTGCCACTTCCCTTTCGTGTACAGAGGACGTGTTCACCGCCATTGCATTATGGGACACAGAAATGCTCTGTGGTGTGGAACAACTGCCAACTATGACGTTGATCCTCAGTGGGGATACTGCTGATATTAAACGGCACGTCACAAGTCGTCCCCAAACCGCAGAATTCGTGCGTGGATCAGCAAAACAGAAAGCTTTAGTTGCCCCGACATGCAGTTTGATCTGGGTGCAAACGTGAAGCCACTGTTGCTGTTTTTATATCAACGATAGAGCATGATAGCGATAGCAGTTTCGGTGATAACAATAACAATAACAACAACAACAACAACAATAACAACAACAACAACAATAATAACAACAACAATAACAATAACAATAACAGTAACAGTAACAGTAACAGTAACAGTAACAGTAACAGTAACAATAACAATAACAACAATAGTAATAATATGAAGAGGAAGAGGAAGAGTAAAAAGAAGAAAACGAAGAAGAAGAGCAATAACATTGGTAATGAAAAGGTGAAGAAAAAAAAGAGAAAAAAAGAATAAAAAATGTGATGTTACTTTCGTTTTCCTTTTTGTCCCGTTTGAAACGATAAACCTTTCATGTACCGAACATAATGCAAATGAGGTAGAACAAAATAATTTGCTCATTAGCATTAGGTTCAACACATGAAAAGTTCGACGCTTGAAACAGGCCTTATATTGCAGTCAGTAGAATTACCATCAACATATCAGTGCAGTAATCAACCTTAATAGAGGACGGAATTCTAATCTTTTACGCCACGCAACACCCTACCTGAACTCCACACGGCACCCTACCTAAACAGCACGTGACACTATACCTGGGCTGAATACCATGTGACACCCTCCTAAACACTATGTGACACTCCCTGAATATCATGCGACACCTTTCCTGAACACAAAACGGCACGCGTACCCTACCTGAACAGCACGTGACACTGTAGGCCTGAACACTGTGCGACACCCTACCGGAACACCACATGACGGTTCTGCCTGAATACTGTGCGACACCCTACCTGAACACCACTGACACTCCACCTGAAAAACCATGTGACATCTTATCTGAGTTTTTATTTGCGATTATAGAACACGCTCCATGACCACACCATCAATTTTTAGCAAGTTTAAGTTTTTAATCAAGACCGAAAAATATTTTCCTAAATTACTATTCAATGAAGATTTCGCGTGGCAACAGTTAACTTGTGTTTATATTCATTTGCCGCCATTGCACTACAGCAAAAAATACACGTTTGATGATTGTTTGCAGTCTCTTTATTTTAAGCAAAGTAAAACAAAAAGTTTATTGTTGAAGTGTGAAGGCGCCTAAATATGTCTACATCAATACAATTCTTATACGCTTGTACGGATATCAGCATGGCCAGGCAGTGATTGGATATGTGAATTCAAGAACGCTACGGATTGAATGTATATATCAAACGTTTTACTACCTAGAGAAATCTCTACTTCTAAATCCTGAAACTGTTCAGTTCTTTGATTTTAGAACTAAAATACACTTACACAGTCAAGTCGTATGGGTCTAAACAAATGTTATACTGCCAAGCATGCAATCCTTTCAGCGAAAAAGGCCAAATCAAACGTGAATAACTGGTTTATGGCAGTGAGTGTTTCACTCTATCTAGTCATTATCTACTTAACACTTAAACGGCCGGCCTGTTAGATAAAATAAGATTCAACCCATTAGAGTAACAACGCTATACTGAAATAAGAACCCGAAACAGTAAAGAAAGTAAATGTTACTGTGCACTGAAGTCTAGTGACCTTAAGACAACAGTAGAGTCAGATAGTAACTACTTTGTCATGTATTGAGAGCCATCGTTGTAGGCGGGAGGAGACTGGTTTGATTGCATCTCCATGGGATGCTGTTGTGGTGCAGTCTGCTGATGAGTGTATGTCATCACTGATACTGCTGGGGTCGGTTGAACCACTACTGCTCCGGTATGCTGCAAGGGAAACGGAAACCACAACAGAAAGATTTATGTTGACTGTTTTTTAGTACCGGTAGCTTATCATTTGATGAGATTCTCCTAGAGCTAATGGCCTAGTAAACTCTCATACATAAAATAAAGTTAAGGTGGTGAGAGTGCAAAAGTTGGGATGGCATAGCGGTCATCACCTGCTCTTCCAACCGTTACGACCCGGGATCGAGTCCTGCGGGCCGCATGTGGGCTGAGACTTGTCGATCTCAATTTGACTCCGAGAGTTTTTCTTCGGGTTCTCCGGTTTTCCTCCTTTAGCAAAGTCGACATCACCTTCCCGGTTAATTATAATAGGCTGACACTGTGTGAGTTCTCATCACCTTCCCGGTTAATTATAATAGGCTGACACTGTTTGGGCCCTCATCACCTTCCCGGTCAATTATAATAGGCTGACACTGTTTGAGCCCTCATCACCTTCCCGGTTAATTATAATAGGCTGACACTGTTTGAGCCC
>JAOBYJ020029153.1:0-11760 GCA_025403565.2 Palythoa heliodiscus
ATATAAAACCTCAGGGTAGTCCCTTCAGGTCAACATTGTTGACATACCAGTATACCTGAAAAAAATTCACCAAAATTCCTTCCAATATACCCAAAATTAATTGAAGCATTGTATATTGTATATTGTATACCCAAAATTAGTAATTAGCAAAGCAAGCAATATACCAAATACCGGTCTCATACTTTTAAGTGTGAGCTGCTGGTATAAAAGGGGACCTTCCTAAGGAAGATTTTGATTAGTTAATCATTAACCGACAAACATGACAACCATTACTTTGATTCCTCCCGCTTTAAACAATGGAAAGTCATTATATCTCGATACCGATATACTTATTACCGCTCAAAATAATAGGATTGTCTATAAAATATGTTTCGATTTATGTTTGATGGGCTAAACAAGAAGAATAACGTGTTTTGACCATTACGGGTGCTGGTGTAATTGAGCGAGGAGATTTTAAATATTGTTACTAAACATTTCTAAAATCATTTGATTTGATTCATTTACAATTAGCAAGTACTGTTTTAACATGAGTTTTACAGTTTCCGACTCAATTTTTAAACTACAAGTTGAATGCTGGAGTTTTTAACAACAGGTTACAATCGATGTGCCCAAAGGCCAAGATGAGATTGGAAGACTAAATATTCTAATAATTGGGCAGTTATGTCATCCAGAAAGCCTCATAACTGTTTGCCATCACTGTGTAAACCAATGCCAGATCTCACGAGTGTTTTCCTTAACAATGAGGCACTGAAAATTTATTTTTATTCCAACTTTATTTGATGTATATTTTACACCATTCTTATATATTTTGTCGTCAGAATAAACAGCACAATTGCCATTGGCCTGGCACTTGCAGTGTTTTATTGCACAAATTTATTTTCAATGAGAATGGCCCACATAATGATAAAAACAAACTTGTACTAACATTTTTCCAACACTCAAGATTATTAGCTACTCTGAGATCAGATACAAATTAAGTGAATTAAACTTTATAGTTATTGTTGCAATGTTATACATAAATGCAAACAATACAGATTGCAATCTTGTGATTCAAAGTTTTTACTCAGTTTTCTTTGTTTTTTAGTATTTGTCAGCTGTTTGGATTATCGCATTACCCAAAGATAATTTTATATTGAATCCAAATGTTTAGCCGATGGTCGGATACGAAAAAAAGGAATAAATAAGATTAGGGCCTTGAGAGCCAAAGAGCGGGAGAAATAATGTAATGGCATAAATTAAAAATAATCAAGGTAGTCATCACAGTCAATGACCCATCAATGGTTAGACGTGTTTTATTCCTTTGACCGACTTGAATAAACAAACAATATTATACAAGATGTTTTTCAATTTAAAGACTTCTTATTTCTTTTACCAAAAGCAATTAAATTGTACAGCAACGACCTTCAAGTGCATGCCTGCTCCACAACCATCTAATGGCTGCCATATTTGAATATTTTGATATCAAATTAATGATTGACCCAGGGGGTCCCCTATTCATACCAGCGGCTTGCATTTAAACTGAAATATACCATATCCCTGATTTAAAAAGCCCCTGTATACCGTATACCCCCAAATCCTGGCCGACTCTGTATGTTCGTACAGAAAAATTGATATTAGCGTCTCTTAAGCAGTGCTAAAACATTGGGCGGCAAACCTAAGAAATAGGCTTGTGGTTATGGATTTTCAGCTGCCAGCTATTAAAACCCACTCACTTAACAAAACATTATTCACATTTTTCTTCTTAGTGTTCTTGGCCATGCTAACTTTGCCTGTCCTTTCTACAGTAGGCAATAAACACACAAACTTGAATTGTACAGGCAATTTACTCTTAGTTTACTAAAGCACTCTAGCTAGATAACAATTTAATTATGCTAATTTCTTGGAAGATCGTAAATTAAAGATTTTAAAAAAACTTAAGATAAAACTTTTATGAACAACAAAATTCATACCAACCACCAATCTTTTTTTAACATTTTTTCCACAAATCTTGAAAAGAATATCCTCAATCACAATTATATTAATGCATGGCTAATTTCAACCCCTAAAAGTTAGGTATTAAAAAGTACTCAGCCCTTCAGCTTTTGGGAGAGGCCAGTACAACCTGGTGCTATGAATGGTGGGATTATAAAATCTCACCCAAAAGACATTTTCCAAATTATGCTTCACTGCTCACAAAAGCCATCAAGCCAATGCCAGGTTCTCAAAAGATACATAACACTTATTAACCGATAGTGAGGTATTTACAGGGAAATCTAAGACTGAGAGCTGATGTACAGATCAAGCATAGCGAGGTTCATACAACAAGACTGAGGTCTGAGATTTCCCTGTAAAGACTGATAAGAAGAGGTTAATGAGTTATTTATTGTAGGCTTTTTTCGAATTGGGATTTTTGTTTTAAAACAAATTGAACTACAGTGGAACTTGTTTTTAACATCTGGTCACACGCTCTTAGCATAGTGCTCACAGTCCTTACAAGATAATCTGGCCCTACAAGCAGCCAATCAGATTGCAGGAAACTATCTAGCCATATAAGAAAAATGTATATTCAGAACTTAGCACCTGACCTTGACTTGAAGGTTTAATTTATTTGTCAGTAATGGAATACAGTTCAAAAAAGGCCTACTCCCAACCTTAACTTACACTAGTTTTGAGAGTTTCCCAAATGAACTTCCTCAATTCTTCATCTGTCACATCTTTTCCAACATCCTCTTGCAGCTTAGTCAACCAAATCAACACTTCCTGTAAACATGATCATAATGGCAATAAAAGTCTAAGTCAGTCAACCAAATCAACACTTCCTGTAAACATGATCATAATGGCAATAAAAGTCTAAGTCAGAATAACATTTTCCAAAATCAACAAAAGGGTGTGAGTAAATTTTCATCACTGTGGGATGTTTAATAAAAGGTGATGTTTAAGTGTTAGCCCTTTGTTATATTTTGCTCCGATAGGAAACACTTTACCATCTCATCAATGCAATCAAGAGTTTTTTTAAAAACTATGATCAAAGTTATAACTGTCGTGTAGTCAGTACTACATACTAGTTTGTTGTAAAACTCATGTTTCAAATAATTATGTTCAAAAGCCAAACATCTCTCAGAAACCTAATTGCATCACATTGCTTTTCAAGTAAAAATGGATTTACTTACAGACTGTTTGAAATTTAAATTAATATTTTAAAATCACACTCTTATGTAACACATCTCCTAGTACTATTTCAGACTGAAAAATATTGTTCAAGGTACAGTATAGTTATTTATGTTACCTCTCATCAATTTTATTGTTGGTATTACCAGCATTATGTAACTAAAGACAAAAAAACCTTCATGACTACAAGAGCCATACTTCTTTGCCTTACCTGATTGGCTAATCCATGTAATGGTCCTGCAAGCCCATTCATACCAGCAGCAAACGACAGATATGGATCTGACAAAGCACTCCCAACAAGATGAACAGTGTGGGCACTAACATTCCCACCCTCATGGTCAGTGTGAATTGAAAGATAAAGCCGCATTAGCTCTGTGAACATTGGATCATCAAAGCCCAACATCATGGCCAGGTTTGCACTCCAGTCACTGCTAGGGTTGACTGGTGCAACTTTTCCATCTCGATACAGATTTCTATAGATTGATGCAGCCAGTGTTGGCAACTTGGCTATCAGTTCCATGGCATCATCAAAAGTGTACTGTAAGAAAATACAACACAGATTGTAAAAGCAGGGGTTTGAGCTATGTGGGTTCATACCTAAATAAAAAATAATGCAGTAAAACTCTGAACTAATAATGATATACTTAATGAATGTTCACAAGGGAAACATCTGTTTTGTTTCCTGAGAATCTCAATGTTTCCTGAGACAAAGTTGACAGCAATGTTAACCAGTTGGTCAACAATTTTCGAGATGATGACCAGCCAGGTAATATTTGATTTGAACTCATCCACATGATCTTGACTTTGCCAATGAGAGTGCGCATTCGAGTCGAAAACACACTAGCTATATAACAATTTAAACGTTTTTAAACATTGGATTGGCCTGGAATGACCCTTAATTATGGTTGTGTCAACCAAAATTGAAATTTTTCCTGCACTAGGTCAAAATATTTTTCTGACTTTGAAAAACTCTCTGACTTTTCTGTGAGCAGTGATAACCCTGCAAAGTTTATCGGCAGTCAGTCTCCCAAAACATCATTTGGCATGTTTGGGGATTACATAAATTATAGGATTAACTTTAGATAAAGCTAGTAAAATACATGAAATAATGAATAAAAGCTAAAATATAGAAATTGTAAATATTAAATTTGATCAATTAAAACATTATTGTGTTTGAAAAAGGCGAGCACAACTCCCAATCTGGGGTGTCCTGTGGCTTACAAAGGCAGAACATTTTGACACTCCTGTAGGGACACCGAAATGGCAACCTATACTCTGGAAGGGCTTGCATATCTCCCAAGAGAGAGATTCAAGAGATTCAAGATTCTTTTATTTATGCCTGTTTTAAAATAATAAAAAATTTAAAAGTATAATTATGAAATGTAACATATGTACTCTAAGTCAAAGGCTAATTGAAACAGATAACTGATATACTCAATTAGCCACTGTCTTGTATTAACATAACTGGTCAGAAAAAGAATCCCTATAATTATAGTATATCAACTGTGAAACAAACAAAACAAAAATAAATAAATAAATAAAATAAACATATTCATAAAGGACAAAGAAAGAGAAAAAATAACAATAACAACAGGCAACAGCTGCTATAAATAAAAGTCATTGATTATATGACTTAATATCGCCCACACAGGCTGAAGTCCCTGAACAATTATTATAAATAATTTGGAAAGAGTATAACCCCACCCGAAATACAGTTTGAAGCAGCCTGCACATCTGTGCTTTCTCACTGTGTTTACTCGCTTTGTTTTTGAACCACTATCCAAAATGTCACTTAATACGATTTGTGCCAGCCTTTCGTAGATGCTCCCTCTCTCCATTTTTCCTTTGTTGGGGGGAGAGTATGGCAACACGTAGGCTAAGTTATTCCCTTTTTGCATTTTACTACAAGGACTGTACTCCCTAACCTATGCTTGCTACTAGTACTGACAGTACGTAAATATTAAAATGTAACATAATATTAACCTCCCAATACTCTGACTTTTTCACTCCAGATGCATAGCCACTGGCAAACTTGCTCTCGCTGTTCATGGCAGTAATAGCAGCACTGAACTGGCTCATGGGGTGCAGGGTGTCTGGAAAATTATTCACCATCTGAACCACATGCTGGGGTAGATCGGCATTGGCTGCCCATTCACGAGATAAATTGTCAACCTGTTGGAATAGTTAGATTAACTCTAACAACAAGAAATGCTCATTTTTTTATAAAATTAATGCTAGTTTTCCTTTGTAAATAAATATGAACAACTAACACCAAAACTAAAACTAAAACAGAAGTATTTTTTGAAATTTCTGAAAGCAAAGTCATCTGGAGCCACGGTGGCATAATTGGTGCATTGGTAACATAGATCTTTGCTTTCCAAATACAAGGTCCCAGGTTCAAACCTTGGCACTGCACAGCACTGGACATTTGCATGATCTTCTTTTCCACCAAAGTTAACTCAGCTTTTCATATTTGCAAGGTTGGTAAAATGAGTACCAGCTTCTGCTAGAGGCTAACTTGCAATGGATCAGTGTCCGATTCAGAGGGAGTCAATGAATCTCATCCACTTAACAATACAGAAAACAGAGATAAGCACTGGCTCCAACAGGCCCCTAGGCTAATAAAAGGATTTAGCTTAGAAGTTTCTTCAACCATCCGTATAATAATTGTATTTATTCACAGCAAACCATTTATAACATGGAAAATATAGACTTAGACAAGGTGTGTAGGAAAACAAGTGAACTGCAGGGTGCAAAATTAATGTCGATTAGCCAGCTTTGGTTGGTCAGTTAGGTTCTGGGCCAGTAAAAAATGTCTCAAAACTACATTTAGGCCAGACCAATTTTATTTGTTGTTTTACGAACATTTTACCTGAAAACTTAAGATCGGAGGGGGGAATAAAAATAAAAATCTAATAATATGCCATTTGATTCAATTCAGTCTGCTTGATACATGCACTGGGGAACTAGTAAATGAGCCTGTGTGCTAATAAATTCCATAACTGACAAGATGTTATGATATAATAATTTGAACAATTAATTATTCAAACATTTCAAGGTTCAACTACCAATGGCTGATAACTTGTTGATACTGAAATGGAGATTACCTGTTGTTTTGATGGGATTTCTCCAGTTATCAGTAGCCAGAACAGTCCTTCAGGAAGTGGTTCCTTCCCACCTTCGGCCTTAGGGAGAAGCTTGAAACAAGAAGATACAACAAAATATTATACTCTAAGTATAACACAAATAATTTAGATGTAAGAAGGTACTACTGTAATTTCTACACATTAAAACTTCAAATATACATGGCAGCACTGCATACACAAACTTGTATAACAATGGAGCTTAAATATCTTAGATAAGAACATCTATTATTATATCTACTCACAGTACCAGTGCTTGAAATTTAAAAAAAAATCCAGGCTGTCCCTATTTCAAAAGCTGGACAATCAAACCCATGAATTTGGTTGCCCCTTAGAAAAGTCTACAATTTAGAATTGCTTATCTGAGGCAAATTAATTATTATTAACTTCATATTATGCGACATTGGCAATACAAACTGTCACATTAAGTCTTGTGCCATTTATGATAAGTTTATTATTTTTCTCTGTTTGGCTGGGTTGTCTGTTGTCTATTTCTCAGGCAACCAGCCTCTTAATTTTATCAAAAAGTGGTTGCCTGGTAAACTTTTTGGCCATCTCGGACGACAGGATGACCGCTAATTTCTAGCACTATAGTACTTCAATTATTATTGCATGTTCTTTCGAACATTATCACTATCGCTATGATCATTATCAACATAATCATCATTATCATCATCACAGCGTTATCTGTACAAAGAAATCTTGGATGTGACAGACCTATATTTCCTCAAAGTATCATGGATACTTCTGAGTTCAACATCACAAGACAGTAGAAAAGAGACATTACAAGAGGAGCATCAGTGATACTAACATATTATCATTAGATTATTTAATCACAAACTGTATCATTCTTAAAAGATTTACCTCTTGACACTGTGGAATAGTATAGCCCCTAAATCTGATGCCCTGTATAAAAAGATGATAAGACAGCTTCAGTCATGCATGGAATTAATATAAAACACACAGACAAGATGTAACATTCAAAGACTGATATGCAATTGAAACACATGACCTTAGTGATAGCAAAAACCACAACAAGTTACTTCAAGCTAGTAAAGCAAAGCATGTGTTCGTGCATAAAAAAACTCTTAGTTTTGTCTTTCCTTTAAACTTTAACCTCAAGTCAAGAATTTTGTGAATTTATGTTTACAGGTAAAGGTAAAAGTAACTTTCATTTAATACCAGTGCTTCACAAATGCTCTGAAACTTAAAAGGCTCTGTCAGCTCATTCATTTGTGATTTTTTAACAATTTTATCAGCCCAGGGTAAGCTTGCTTGATTTATGGAGAGATAATTGAATCATACAGTGAGTTCTGTGTTTATGCTTAACTTGGTAATTGCTAGATTTAATTTGCTTCCAGCCAGACTGGTTGCATATGAACTTGACTCATATTTCATTCTCTGAAGTTTCAGATGCTAAACCAGAATAATTTAGGTGCTCTCAAGCCAATTCTGAAAGAACGAGCAGTTTAAGCAATTAGAATACTGTATAAATATAGAGATTGTACAACCAACCTCAATGGGATCCAAGTGTGATGTTTCTGTAACAATGCCTTTTATTCCTCGCATTCCCCCATATGCCTATGTATAAATATTGACAAAAAATCTAGTTACAGTATAATTTATAATAAAAATAATATATATATTTAGGCAAGCCTAAAAGCGGAGCTCCTCCAATTTTATTACAACGTCAAAAGTCCTTTCCATAACATAGTCTTAGGTAACTCTTATTAATTCCCCCACTCCTCCCCCAGGGTCTGTACAGACGGTTGCTATGTTATAACCAAATTTTCTCTAATGGATAATTTACCAAATCTTCTTAGCTATGGTGCTCTGCTGCACAAGCGTGAGAGCTCCACTACAATTATATATAATTTATTTGCACTGACATCAGCATGGTTGATGCAGTGGTAAGATCTCTGTCTTCCAATGACAACGTCCTAGGTTCAAATCATGGCCTAGCAGAAAGTTGGACATTTGTGTGACCAATCTTTCAGTCAAAATTGACTCAGCTTTCCATTCTTACGAGGTCAGTCAAATGAGCACCAATTTCTGCGGGGGCTAACCTGCAATGGATTAGTGTCCCGTCCTGGTGGAGTCAATGGCTCTCATCCACTCAACACTACAGAAACCTGAGATAAGCACCGGCTCCAATGGGCTCGTAAAAGGATTTAGCTTAAGGGTTTCTTATATTATTATATTCTTAGCAAAATATCTCATTTCTGATTGGATAATTGTAAATGCATAAACAGGTTTTAAAGTGCATTTCAAGTGATAGCAGTGCAGCATAGAAGTTGTTATGGACACACTTATAAGTGCCAAATTTGAAAAAAAAAATGGTTGATGGTTGGTTTGCTTTGTCAAACCAAAGCCATGTTGAAGAACTGAAAAAAAAATGGAAAAATCAAACCTGGCTAAAAGTTTGAAAAAAATGGGTGATTGAAGAATGTCAACAAGAAACTCAGAGTACGTGCACAAACAGCTTGATAATCATTGATGCATGTCTATTCTACATTGTTGAGAATATAATAAACAAAAAAATCATAATTTTTTAAGAACTTGCTCACACCTTTCGTGATTTATGGTTGCTCATGATGTTTTGAAGTTCTCAAATTGCACTTACCTTTGGCTCGTGCAATTTTGAGAACTTGCAAAACATCACTCATGAAATGCCCATAAATCTGGAAATGCACAAGTTAATACGACTTCCTATACTTATATTATTTGCACTGCATTTGTGCATTACTCACTTTTAGACTCTCTTGAATTAACCAAATTAATATCAAATTCACATTGAAACTACAACTAGCTTTAGGAATAATAAAATATTACAAAACCTCTGACTGATAATTAACTGACTCTCAACAGCTCTACAAATACAAATTATTTAACTAAACATGTTTGACTTATAAAGCTTGATGAAAAAGCATGGTGATAAGTAATAAGGGTAGTTTTTAATAGTAGTTTTAGTATTTACTATTATTTTGTTTATTTTTAGTCTAGTTTTACTTAATCATTATTTTAGAGTGGTGTGATGTCTTAGAGGATTTTTGCCAACAAAATGATATTTAGATTTAGATTTAAGGGTCAATTGTGGGACCTGAAACCTAATGCTGACATAATGAAGACAAAATGGCTTTGCAAAAACTCAGAAGATAGTGATGGTATTTAATAACTAAAATTTACATTATTCTGCAAAAACAACTTTAGGTGAGATATTAAATATTATCACTATTCACTGGTCTCAGCCTGCAGACCTACAGAGAATTAAGCCCTACCACATTATCTAACATTTTATACCGTGACAGCCAAACTGGTACAACAGTTGCACAACAGCAGTCACTGAGGTAACTAACGTTAATTTAGGAAGCAAAATCATTCAAGAAATCATTGCCAGTGGCATTGCTACAGCAGTGCACAGTACTTTAACCATAGTATCAAGTGAGGGCATAAACAAGATTTGTTTTCAATCTTGCCATCTAAAATGTAGTTGATTTTGTACTTCATTTATAATTAGGTATACTCAAATGCAGAAATTTTACCTAGTAGTAAAAAGCCTGGTATCTATCATTTTAATTTTAATGGTTTTCTTGTGTCTAAATTGGTTTTCTAGTGTCTAACCAGAAAACCTGCAGTTTACTTAGACACTAGAAATTTCCTTCATTGTCATCTATATTTAGTTATTTCTTGTTTCACTTACTTTGTACAAATACTTGATCTAAATATACTTATTCCCTTTAATTTTCTTTTTAATTATCCTGAAAACTTTGGAAATGTGAATAAAATTATTGTATTGTATTGTATGTTTTTTCTTTTTAGTATTAATTTATCTTTAGTTTAAACACAAATTTACAGTCTTTATTAATATGTCTGAGGCTGAATAATCAACTAATCAGAAAAACTCTGCAGCTTCCGCATTATATTTTATTTTTGTTCTCAGTAGTGTCAATAGGCAATATAAAAATGACTGATGAAATAATGTTATTTTGTTGCACATAGAACTAACAAGCAGAGGAAATGCTTCTCCCTCCACGGTTCAAACTGTAACATAACAGCGTTAAACAGTTTTTAATCGCTCTTTACGGTAACTGATACAAACCTGATCTATTGTGTACTCCCCAAGCAACTTACTGCCATATTCTTTTCTAAACTCTGCAACTTCTTTCTGTTTTTCAGGAACAATCTTACGAAGTGTGTCCTTCAGACTCTAAAAACAGAGAGGCAAAATTCTTTTTTATTTTTCACAGGACGTTCATTAAATTTCTTCAAAGCTTTGGAAATGTAGCGGCTACAAAGTGGAGGCTAATGGGTACAGAATTTGTCTCAACTGGAGTGGTAGTATGTTGCAATCTACATACAAAATGCGTCCTTTTGTAAGAAACCGTGGTTGAGGCACACCACCTGAACTGAATAGATAAATTGTACTTACCAAACTTTGCGTTTCTGTCGAATAACATCTTTGTATTTGTGATGCAGAAACAGTAATTTGCCGTCTAATTTGCTGCGAAAAAAAAATTAAACTTCAGTCTCAGTTGAATGCTTTCGATCTCCAAATGTCCCTAGATGACCTCAAAGCAAACAATGTTTTTAAAAGATAAAAATCTGCACAATGAAAGGCACAACTAATCCACTACATAAAGGAGATCATGGTTCCTCATACCACATTACGGCAAAGTCTTGATATAAAATTACAGCTTCTATGAAGACTCATTTTAAAATACTAAAAGTTCAGCTTGCTACAACAATCTAGGGTCGTTGTCGTTTGTACTTTGTAACCACCTGTGACGTAATAAATTGTCTGCGAGAAACCTGGATCTAGTTACTAGTTTTGTTGTAATTTTTTTTTTGTTTATTTTAAAAAATCTTTATTGCTCTCAAAATCCCCTCATCCTCCCCGGGAACGAAACTTTAAGGCAATAACATCAAAATTGTAGAATAACGGAAAACGAGAAAAGGGACTTCATTTTGCCGTGAAAATACGAATCATCCATCAGTGTTTTGACTTTCAAAGCTGGCGTTTTTCGCTACTAGGAGGTTGTTACTTATAGCCTACTAGTAGCTCATCCAATCAGATCGCAGCATTGATAATAGACCACTAATTGCCAGATTTTACTAATTGTTCAGTAGTACTAGACTCTACAATTTGCGACCAGAATATAGTTAAAAGTTATTTTGATAACGTGACAGCGATTTAACGCATGTACAAGATACTTACGTTTTTTTAAGGGTTTCAGTAGGGGCTTAGTCTCTCCGACAAGCGAAGTCATAGCGCCCTATTTAGTGGCTGTGTCATTACTAGCACGTATGTGCAACACAGTTATGTTAATTTATTCTTCTAGCCACATCCCACAAGCGTTCCCTATTTAGTGGCTTAGTTTTTACACTAGCACGCATGTGCAACACAGTTATGTTTATTCTTCTAGCCACATCCCACAAGCATGCCCTATTTAGTGGCTTAGTTTTTACACTA
>JAOBYJ020029262.1:0-11756 GCA_025403565.2 Palythoa heliodiscus
TAGCAGAGGGATAGGAAAAGTTTTGAACACCCCTAAGGGATAGCACTTGGGTTAATTTTATACCCTAAGGGATAGGAAGAGCACCCCCATCTACGATTATTGGGAGTCCCCCCCGGGGGACGATTTCAATTGAGATTTAAAAAAATCATGTTTCTTTTTGCAATATTTTTGCTATATTATGTGACTTGTTAGAAACACTGATTTATTACTTCGACTGCTCGTTAGTAAGTTAGTTAGTTAGTGAAGATAAGCCAAGGAAACTGTCGCGTGTCTGTGTTTTGTCATAAAGAATTGTATTTTCCGTTATATATAAATAGTTTCACTATTACTATTTTTGAAAACATCGTTAATTCTTTCATATGATATTCTGTTTATTTCACGTCGATCTTTTGGTAAATAAAGGCTTTAGAGTCAAACAGTTCTTGAAAACTCTGTCAGTCACGACATCACACTGTGTTCCTGTCATTGGCCCTATTAGAAAACCTTGCACCCTGATTGGTTACAGCACGTTTCACGTTTTATCTTTTGATATACACTCCAACAACACCCGTAGTTGGCAGACTCTTATTTTGTAGTTGTATTTTATCAACCCGCCATAAAGCCCGATAAACGTTGACAATAAACCAGCATAAACTGTTTGACAGCAGGCGTTCGATTCTTTAGAAGAAATTTTTTAATATCTCTGACTAGGATAGAGCCCAGGACTCTGTATAGTCACGGAAAACAGATTACATATTTTAGATCTTTTTTTTTTGCACTGTTTACATAAATTATACAAGACGTAAATGTGTAACGCTCGTGGGATATTCCCACGAAAAATACAAAAAAAAGTAGAAGCGTAACGCTTGTGCATGGGATGTGACTGGAAGAATAAACATCTATGTTGCACAAACGTGCTTGTAATGACACAGTCGTTAAATAGGGCACTATGGCCTCACGTGTCAGAGGGACAAAGCCCATGTACTGAAACTCTTAAAGAAAGTGAGCCTGATTATTAGCAGTCGTGGAAAACCGTCTCCACTCTGTTGGGCCTCATTAGTACGGCGCAGCTAACAATCAGGCTCCCACAGAAAATACACCAAATGGGGTAAAAGTGTAACGCTAAAATTTCTGGAATGTGGCTGGCATAAGTAAGTGCCCTATTTAACGGCTGTGTCATTAAGCCGCTGTTACACGTTGAAATTTTTAGCTGAAAATTATGTGCAACAACAATACGAAACAAGTTTCACCAAGTGGTGTTGCACGGTGAAACTCTTGTTTTTTTCGTCACTGCCATCGTTGCGACTGTTGCAGAAGAAGAAAGCGGTTCTACTTTTCGTGAAACCTGTCTCGCAACGAAAGTTCAAAAAAGTTTCACGAGACTGACTATGTTACACGGCGCAACGCCTGCTGAAACTTGTTTCGCATCGTCGTTGCACACAAGTTTCAGCTAAAAGTTTCAAAGTGTAACAGCGGCTTTACACTAGCTCGCATACGTGTAACACAGTTTTGTTTGTTATTCAAAACCTGTAGGGGTAACAGAAGGAGTGTGAAAAAAGGAATCGACCTTTTGCAACAAGTGATCACAGGGTATAAATATTGCTATTCTGGATAGCAAAGGAATGTGATAGACTCCAAAACAAACCACAAAATGCTAGAAAAGTGTGATTTTTTTTGTTTACATTTCCCAGTGATGTCTGTCATATTTCTTTGTCATCACTTGTTGCAAAAGACCTATTGGTTGCTTACAGAGTGAACAGGGAAGAGTGGGTAGAGGGCTACAGTAGCACATGGCTTTCGAAATAGTCAGCTGGTCATACATTTCCGCTGCTGTATTAACAGAGCTAATCTTGACTAATAACTTGTCATAACTCCTCTTTCAAATATTCATGAATGCTATATGACAAAAATCCACGTTATAAATTTTCCGTTCTTAGCTGCAGCTATAGTAATGTCAAGCAGTGGATGTGGAGGACGCGTGTATCCGAACGGAATGGCTGGAGTGGTGTGGACTCCTGGATTTCCTGGAAACTACAACAATAGCGCGACATGCTACTGGAGTTTGTCCTCTCGGGCAAATGTAACTCTGACCTTGAGCCAGTTCAACCTGGAAAACAATTATGATTATTTTTACGTCTACAATGGAGGATCAGCGACCTCTCCCCTAATTGGACGATATAGTGGAAGCATGGTACCTCCCCCAGCTACCAGTTCTACCAATCAGCTCTATTTGCGATTCACATCAGATGGCTCAGTTCGACGTAGCGGTTTCAATGCTCACTTCAAGGGTAAAAGCAAAATTTTGAATCATCAGCGTGATACATATGTGTATATGATAAAACAATCTTTCAAATAGCCACGAACAATGATCTTGCTGGATATGATGACATAAATATTAAGTACAAATTGACAAATCCAGTACGTGTAGAAAACAAATTTTAAAACATATTTTCTACAACGCACTGGGTTTGTCAATTTGTACTTAATATGTGTATATAATATATTATTTCTGTATATAAATGTAAATACTATTGTAATTCCAGTCAGTGCAAGTAAAAATAATTACTTTTATGAGTCCGCGTATTAATGAATGAATTCATATAAAAATTTTCCCTTTATTTTTCAGCCATTCTGCTGCGACGTACAGGGTACACTTATTTACAAAATGCTTTCCATGCATTGTTTGTTAAAGTGATGGCTACGATCAAAATTTTGCATATCCATATCTTGACAATTTTGGAAGCTATAACTTATAGATACTTACCAAACCAAGTTTTATCTCAATATTCGCATTGGAAGTCCGATTATTTTAACGTTTTCAGCTTTTGGCCGACCGCCATTCCTCAATTCAAAAATAGCCGAGTGTAGCAAAAAGATCTGGCACTAGTTCAGGCCTATCGGAAGTGACGTCATACGCGCACATCACAACAAAATATCTTAGTGTTTTTCTTGCGCTGTCACCTTGGACGAATAACATGACGAAAACATATCCTAATTAGGTTGCATTCCCTCCGTATTTTCTGTATGAACACACGAAGAACGAGGCAAGTGTGCACATATGACGTCATATGCGCACTCTTGGGTAAATCCGCTTTTTAGAAATATCGCCGGCTCACCTTTGCGAAATGAGTAATGGCGGACGGGTT
This sequence comes from Palythoa heliodiscus, assembly GCA_025403565.2. Taxonomy (NCBI): domain Eukaryota; kingdom Metazoa; phylum Cnidaria; class Anthozoa; order Zoantharia; family Sphenopidae; genus Palythoa; species Palythoa heliodiscus. The sequence continues at coordinate 3,126 of JAOBYJ020029262.1, forward strand.
TTTTTGCAATTTTCGATTGCTATTTCAAACCTTAATTTGCTTGCATCGTTGTAAATTCTTCTGCATTGCATTTTTATGAACATATTGACTAAATTTAGTATGGAAAAGGTAAAAAAGAAAGACCGAAAACATCGCAGAACCACTTTAACCATACTGCAGTAATGGGGCGTTTTAGTGATGTTTAGAAAGAATATCTAACTTTGATTATGATTAACATTTGCAGTTTTACGATCGATCGATAATGAAAAAATGTTTCTAAACTAAAAAGTAATGGTCTCGCATACAAATTTCAAAGGCTAGGCTGGGACGCAAACCAACTGTTTTTACTTGGCCAATCACTATTCTCAATATCTCCACTACCTCCTCCTCCTCCTCCTCATTGTCATCATCAGCATCATCATTGTTATTGTTATTGTTATTGTTATTGTTATCTCCACCAGTCCATTATCATCATCAGATCATTATCATCACCGTTGTGGTGTTGATTCACTATCATCATCATCATTATCATCATCATCATCATCATCATCATTATCATCATCATCATCATTATCATCACTACTACCATGATTATCATTAGCATCAGAATCACTGCTGCCACTATTACCATTATCATAATCTTTATCATCATCACAATCCTCAATCATTACCACAATTGGTTATACTGCAGTTTGTCCGTCTTCCAAACACACACAGAAACTGAGCAAAAGCGGCCACCTAAAGGTCTTCGTTGTGTCTTACAAACACGAAAATTTACTTTAGTTTGTTAATACACACCCTAACCCTGCTATAATTCGGCTTTTAAAATCTTTGTATTTTTATTATTTAACTCGTCAAAATGAATAAGATTTGCAACTCTTATTGAAAGTATTTTTTTTTTGCATTATTCCACCATTAGCTTTAGAAACCGGCTCTATACGTCTCATCGGCCGTACCGCCAATGCCGGCCGAGTTGAGGTCTATTACGATGGCAAATGGGGTTCCGTGTGTAACAATTCTTGGGGCATCAATGAAGCAAATGTTGTGTGCCGACAGCTTGGGTTCCCTGGTGCAATTAACGCCTCAGGTGGGTCGTATTCTGGAAACGGCACAGGACAGATATGGCTTGATAATGTCAACTGTTCTGGAACAGAATCACAGCTAAGTTTCTGTAATCATAATAGCTGGGGATCACATAGTTGTAACCACACTAACGATGCGTCTGTGAAATGCCAACCTGCCGTTCGTTTGAGGGCCGGCGGACCAAATTTCGGCCGTGTGGAGGTTTATCACGATGGGAACTGGGGAGCAATTTGTGACGATATATCAGATCTGACTGTTGCTGCTACTCTTGTGTGCAAGGAGCTTGGCTTCCTTGGTGCTGCCACTGGCTCAAAACTATCCAAATACGGAGCAGACGCAAGCGTGGGTATCATGCTTGACGATGTCCAATGCACAGGGAAAGAGTTTTCGATTATAGATTGTGTTCACCGGGGATGGAAAACCCACAATTGTAATGAAAACAAACATTTTGGTGTGTTTTGCCAAACTTGATGCTTATCAAAAATAAAGTTTTCCAGTGTGTGTTTTTTACTGGAACATGAACCGAATCTTTTATATTTCAAGATTCATTACTTGCTATTTTCCCTATGTTTACTAACGTTTACCAGTTACTACGGTTACTTAGTGGATGGCTCCACCTAAATCGTTCTACAGTTGGTACAGGACTTAATTGAGCCGAAACCAGTTTGGAACTGCACTCAGTTTAGGCATCTTGCTGATGAACAGAAACTGTGTTTTTTTCAATTTTTGACTTGAACTTCATAAGGTATAGTATATGTCTGTGCAGATTTAAATTTGACATCCGAAACGAAACGGGTTTTATAGTAATAATAACGGTAACGGTAACGGTAACGGTAACGATCACGGTCACGGTCACGGTCACGGTGACAGTGACAGTGACAGTAATAATAACGACAATAATTTACAGTTCTTAACATGCATTTAGCAAGCCTTAATGCGCTTACATATAAGAATACTCAGCCGACTGTTATTACATGAGGGTTGTCTAATTGTTAACTGTTATTGTACTTAGATAACCTAAAGTTTGCTTCGATTTTTCTGTCTAATTCTGCTTTGGCTACTTACAGTAACACGTATATCTTGGTGTTGCGGGCACTATTTGCGCTACATCATAGACCCTATGCATAAATGGTGGCGATTTTGATATTCTTTTGTCTTCATTCAAATTAGCCCTACCAACCTCGTTCTTGAGTTCAACTTTCAAAAGAATGTGTTACCCAAAACGAGGCTGGTAGGGCTTATTTGAATGTGGAAAAAGAATATCAAATCGCCGCCATTTATGCATAGGGTCTATACGGATAGACAAATGTTTTATAACTGCTGATGTGAAGTCATACTCACTGTCAATTGTGACTTGACTAAAGCCAACAAGCTTGCTCACCCCGGGGGAGGGGTACTGCCATAGATGGACTATACAGGTATGTGCTGCTGTGAAGGGTATGGTTTTCAAGCAGTTTACTCTAGGATAGGTTATATAAATCAGAGGGTTTGGGTCTAAGGTATCATTTTTTACAAAACTGACCAGTTGTTGAAGATTTTGTTTTAAGTGAATACGTTGCACCGTTGTAATGTACAAGTTGGTATAACGTTTTGTTTTGGCTAGACCGTGCTAGTGACCTCAGTAGTTTCTGGAAAAGAGCTACTCTAGGATCGGGGGATTTGGGGAGTTTACTCTAGAAGTACAGGGAGCAACATTCAGCTGAACCTGCTCTGGTATAGGCTAAGGGTACCAGGGTCCTAGCGGCACATCCCCACCCAGAAATTCCTGAATTACAACTCTCCCCCCTTCAGGCTGATCACACCTACATATTCATAAGAACAATGAGGTTCTAATCAAGAACAACGTAGGACAATTAAGGTTCGGCTTCAGATATAAACGAAAATTTTTTACTTACAGAGTAAATTATATAATTAATGCCAGTATATTAGCAAACACTAAAATTTAGAGTAACTTTGTGGCGATCCAACAAGATCTACACGTGCGTTTAATACTTGTTCTTTCTTTTGCCGACCAACCAACCCTCTTTTGGCAGAGTCAATCGACAAAATACAAAAAAATAAGTGAGAATGGCTTTATTATATAGAAGTGGTGATCACTGATTTTTAGAATATATTTTTGTGATAGTGTGGGAGGTGTACTGGTCGAGGTTAGCGTGTCCAGCTCCTAACCCATCGAAACCCACGTATACCTAGATTAGTGTTGTGTCTTTGAGACAAGATATTTTAATCGACTTGCGCCAGTCGACTCAGCTGTCTAAGAAAGAGCCAACATTTTGCCTGGTGCACCCAGGGACGTTCCCGGCCAGTTTTGACCTGTAAGCCAGGATGCACAAGTTGAAAAAAATGTTTAATATTGCCGTATAATACAGGTAAATGATGCAAGCTTTATGACTGGAAATTTTCGTATTTGCAGTAGGGGAAGCAATTTACTGACTTCAGCTTAGAGTGAGACAACATAACTGAAGAATGTTTAATGTTATTAAGTGTTTTAAAGTTTTTTAAAGGTACATTTTCAGGTAAAAAAAACAGTGCTTACCGGGATTACAGCCATGTACGCCCCTGGCAGTCATTCTCATCAATTCAACACTATAAAAACTTGGCTACTTGATAATCTTCTGAATATTTGTATGGTTATTCCTACGATGTGTCATGATCTTTTATTATTTTTGTTTTTTTTTTACATATCTATGATTCCCTTTCTTGCTATTTTTTAAGTTTAAGATAGTTGACCTTGTATGGGAGTGGGGTCCATAACTCTTTGGCAACCCGGCATCCTTATGGCATATTTTTAGTTTCTTTTTGCTATTAAATTGTAATAAAGTAAAGTATAGAGAATGAGCGCCGACTTAGGATCGGCGAAGGTTTTATCTTCTGATGGTTGAAGCGTCCTTTGGTGCATCCAGCATAACCAAAATCTGGTTTCAACGTGAAATGATTATTTCGGATAAAACACAACCTAAGAACCCCAATTTGGACAATTTGCACTGAGCATTATGAAGCTGATGCAATGCAAAAAGAATTCAATAGGTTTTTTGCAGCCAGAGATCACATGGTACAAAATGCACCAAACTAGGAGGCGCCAGACCTCAAGACAAAACACAGTTATAATCAGAAATAGATTTTTCTTTGCTTTTTATTTCCCATTATAGTCTGGTACATTCTTTTGCCTTCCAGTTTCGCGTATTTTGTGTGATGTGATCAGTCTAGCTGCAGAGGGCCTAAGTTTGGTTTTCATTGATTGTCACTCTTTGGCACTTGTGCTGGCCACAACAAGTACAGATGGTAAGTTTGTCTATTTGTGGGCTCATAATTATCTATTTGAAAAACTATTGTATGCATGGGTGTGCATGAGTGGTCCTCAAATAACGGTTATCATTTAAAACTATGATCGCAAATAAAAATGAAAAACAAAAAAATAAATGGATTGAACTTTGAGCTTAAACATATAAAGCGTTTTACATACATGTACTTATAAGTCTTTATCTTCGAGTGCTCAAATTATCCTGTACAAACTGCGGTTTGACCTTAAGGGTCGGGCACAGTGCACCTTGGGAGGAGACTGTGCAGCGCATGGTCTTTAAGGTTCTTATAAAAAAAGAGTGTAATGAAGAAGCTACTGTCAAATTTTAGGGAAAATGAACCGATAAATTCTCGTGGAGTTGTAGCTTTTGAAAGGCGACTTTGACGCTCGTTTTTAGAGAACATAAAAAAATCATTTTAATTCAAAAGTTTTAGTATATAGTTCAAAAGCCAGCAATCAAAACATGCTCTTGTGAATCGCATTAATAAAAAATATATTTGAAAACAAAGCTCTTTTTGTGTGAATCAATCATGCTGTTTGTTTTATTATGTGCTCTTGCTGTTAAAAACAGAAACACAGTTGACTATACGTGATGGGAGTTGGTAATATATACATGAGTTTGAGTTGACCTTAAGTTGAGCCTAACCCTAACCTTAACCCCAACCCTAACTCTAACCCTAACCCTTAAACCGTTACATTTTGTATTGGAACAACTCGAAGTTAACTCAAACTTGATTTTTTGAACGATTTAAGGTCAACTCGAACTCAACTTGAACTCATAAATTCCTTTGTCCCAAAGGTGATACATGCTGGAAACAAATTGTATTAATGGCGATTCTTAGCATTTGGAGTTTTGAAATAGGTTGGTAAATTAAGAAATAGTCATTGAAATGTTAAGCAATTATTTCAAAATTGAAACTCTGCAGTAACCCAGTAGCCTTGTTCAATGGCTTTGAAGGAGATTAGCAGCCCTGAAGAGTTACCTGTGATAGTGCCTACAGTACTGAGTGATTATAAACACTGCTAATAAAGTAAAGTTTGAAAAAACAAAAATAACAGCTGCTCAACAAAACCCAAAGGCCATTTCTTAAATTTTTTTTGCTAGTGTGGAACAAACAAAAACAATAGAATTTAAAAAGAGGAGCCTATTCTTTAAATCTGTGTCTATTGCAAATTAATAACGTGAACATTTTGCCTTTCTTATAAACTGGGAAACAATTTCATAACATGTAGTAGAACACAGTGTTCTTATATTATCAAGGAGCTGTTATAATTGCACATATGAGCACAAGGTGAAAATGTTTTAGTCTACAAATCGAGTCAGTCATAATGTAAATTCTTACAAATGCTATTTTTATGTACATATATATTTATAATTCATCAATTTATATGAATATATAAATGTATGTTATGTATATAAAGTTTTACATCAAAATTATAGAAAAAACAAGCATTTTTTTGTTTTAGGTATTGCTAATTAGTGTAACAGGGGTTTCATCAAGTTTTAAAGGGACGGTAAAAGGAACTTTGTAATAGAGTAAGTGGACACTCCTTTATGTAGCCTGGCTTTTGATCTTGAGACCTCCTTTGAGCAAAGGTGGGTACTGTACTCAGCGTACTGTACTTTTGCACTTTTTGGCCAAGGCTTTATCCTCATGTATACTTCACTTCTTGTGGGAAAAATTGTCACACTTCTTGCTACACAACTCTATACAATCTATTTGTAGTGATAGTGTCTCTGTGGATAGATTGTTTTTGGCATTCTAAAGCCCGACTTTCTTCCAGGAGGATGGGCATAGTTCCAAGGATATGTAGCATAAGTAACAGGGGTAATGTAGGTACGCTTCTTTATAACTGTTCGACCAACTTTACAGTACATAAACTGTGTTCCGGGAACCTGTAGAAATTGAACAGAAAGTTTCCAATTAAAAATATTTCAAAATATTTTGTTCACATTGAGAAGAATCCAAATTTTACGGGCCGAGGAGATCCCACTCAGATCGACGAAAAGTTTAAACTAAAAATAACAAAATTTTCACCGATCTTTGTAATTCCTCCTCCAATTACTAAAATCATGTTTCGATTATTTTTAATGTAACAAAGATAGCTGCGTCAGTGCTTTGTTTATAACTCACCCGGCCATCATCTGTCTTGTGTCTTGGTAAAGACTGGTTTGACTTTTTATCAACTGTTGACAGCTCTTTTTCTCTATCATCAAGACGATTGTATCGTTTACAGATCTCTGTACCTTCAGTCATTGTATATTCTTAATAAAATCATTTGTATTTAGTATCAAAGTCAAGAAACCTGACAACAGCAAAACATGTAATCAAAAACAATTGCAAACAGATCTTCTTTTGTAAACATTCAACGAAGCGTCTATGAGCCCGCGGTTTGATATTCAGCAGCGACACACCAAGTAGTGCCAGGGATTCACCGTGCCTCCAAGAAACACGGACAAAATGGCGGGAAATTGTTTGTGTGCATTTGACGGTAACATTAACACGCAGTTTCTTTAGAAATTTTAAAAAGAACATGGATTCGTTTGCCGTTTTAGACAAACTAAAGTTGACAATTGAGCGCGATTTTGCTGGTGAGAAAACAGTTGATGAATAATTAATCTATACAGTACTATCTTAATTAATTTTTTGTAAGAAATGCAGTTACTGTCACTAAATACTGTACCTTTAAATTCGGATGTCTTGCTCAGAGTTACGAAAGAAACACAGTGAAGTTGCCAGTGAAAACAAAAAGTTATTGGAAAGTAATGGACGCCTGAGCGAGGAGAACGCTCACCTCAAACATCAACAAGAAAGGTAAGCAATTAGATCCGGTAATAAATCAGTTCAATGAGGTTCAATGATTTTCTTCAAAAGTTAAACTTTGGTCAGCTTTGCTCCAGAAGTGCGAAAAAAGAAACATTTAATTTCTAAATAGCTAACATCTATTAATATTCAAATGTATTTATATAATAAAGACAAAATGTAAATTTCAAATAAATATGCATACTTGTGTATTAATTTGTTATTTAGACATACATTTTTAAATATTAATTGAATTTATGTGAGATTTAAGTTTGGTAACTAATTCCTTAGTTTCTTATTATTTTAGTCAGAGTGAAAAGATAAGGGAGCTACAGAATGAATTAAGTGACAGGACAAAACACCTTCATACTAGCAACAGGTGAGGTAATTTAAAAATGATAATGATAATGGTGATGATGATAGTAATAATAATAACAATAAATTAAATAAAGTAAAATAGTAACTTTTTTTAACTTTTGATTTTGAATATATCGGGAGAGAAGTATTTAATAATAGAAGAAGCCAGCCCACAAATAGCCTTCTAGCATGCCAGGCACAGTCAAATTATTAGGATTTTAGCTATTGTGCTTTCATTCTAGATATATTATGTTTTAGACAGGGCTTCTGACAGGGTACGTGTGTGTGGGACTGCACAATTCAGTCAAACCTGCACAATAATGCATAATTTCTAAAATCCTGCACAATAGTCAAATATTTACTCGAAAATTTATTCAAAACAGGTATTTCTTCCAAGTATTAAGATTGCTAGACAAGGGTATTTTTGGACAATTTTGAGGCTATTTATCTTTGTAAACTGAACTGAAAACACCCCAGAATGTTGATTGAAACAACTCGTCACCACAGTTTGCGCTGTCCTGGGCACGAGTTTATGAACATTAGAGGATTGCAATGCATTGTTGGCCAATATTCTCAAGTGTTTTTCCTTTGATGATCTGACAGCTTCAGCTAACATAGAATCACAAAAATATAGGCTTCATCTTATTGCCCTCACTTCTAGCAATAAGATGAAAAACAGCTGAGAAAATAAAATCTAAAAGTAAGTTAACCATTACCTACATGAGAAATTTGACAATATTATGGTAAAAAAAAATATGAGAAGAAGAATTAAATGTTTGCTTTGATAAGGAGTGGGATATCAAATATTTTGTTTGGTGCAAATTGCACAATCCCACACAATTTCCCGCACAATCGACTTTTTGTTACGCACAATTGGCCTCCATAATCATGCACAATTCATTACGGCTTCACTACGGACAAAGTGTGTAATTCATTAATATTCAAGTTTTAATCACATGATCTACCATGCATGCGCTGTAGGAGCCAGGCCTTTTCTGTATCATAGCAACGTAGCTTAGCGCGTCGCTGAGCTCGTGATCAGCGAACGATCGAAATCAAAGCTTGCAAACCTTCTAAATACATTAATTTACGAAAAATAAACCTACA
>JAOBYJ020029370.1:0-11755 GCA_025403565.2 Palythoa heliodiscus
AACTCGTCAAATGATTGCCCTTCGCCACGTCGATAATCCCAGAACTGATATCGGGCGAACACAACTCTTTTCATTCCGGCAAATTCCTTCTCAAATTTCTCAAGGACGACTTTGTATTTTGTTTTGTCTTCGGGTTCACTTTCATCGGTTTGCCATTCAAAATTATTATATCTTTCCAGTGCCTCGGGGCCAATTGCAGACAACAACATGGCAATTTTTGTCGCATCGGATTTCTTGTCTGCTTCTTTTGCGGTCAAATACAACTCAAATCTTTGTCGCCACCGTCGCCAATTCTCAGCCGGGTTGCCCTGCAGGCTGAGATACTCTGGCAATTTAAAATCGTGATCCATTTTCAAGTAGAACAAACGAAAAATCCCATCTCTGACACCATGTCATGTGCCTCCATGTTGAGGTGCCATCTTTATTATGCATATATTAACAGGAACGACTGTGATAGGTTAACTACAATAATGGCGGGAACCATGTTCATAGGATATCATGTGACAGTCAGTGTCAACATTGTACAGTGGCAATTGGGCAAGGTGACTTATCCCAGTCAAAAAAAGATTCCAATGATGCATTGTTAGCCTTTTTTTGCTGTTCTGACCATACAACTATGGACCAAAACAACAAACTTAGGGAGGTTGACACACTTCTGGAGACAATTCACAAGAAGTGTATGGAATTGTACCAGAGTGATGTCGATGTTTCAGTAGACGAGCCCATGGTCAAGTCCAAACACCATTCTGGTATGCGATAGTATAATAAAGACAAGCCAACAAAGTGGGGTATAAAGCTTTGGGTGCTTGCAGACTCCCAGACTGGATATACGTACAATTTCGATGTTTACCTTGGTAAGCATTGAGCAGAAGTTTCTGGCAATGGACTAGGATATGATGTTGTGATGCAACTGACGGAGCCACTGAGAAACCAGGGATATCATATCTTCATGGATAATTTTTACACCTCACCACCCCTTCTGAGAGAACCGAAGGCAGTTGGTCTCCTTGGTTGTGGAACTGCTGCTGCCAACAGACGGTTTTTCCCCAAGGTGATGAAGACTGGGGCAGCTTGGGGGAAACAAACACCGAGGGGACCAAAGATGGCCGAGGTTTGAGTCAGATCAGATCCTTGCACTGCAGTGGAAAGACAACAAGGTTGTCAGCATCCTCAGTACCCTTCACAAAGCCAGTGATCATACTTGGTGTAAAAGGAGATGTAAAGACCCAAATACAGGGCAGTACAGGATTAAGCTGATTATAGGAAACCTGGGGCTGTAAAAAGCTACAACCAGTGCATGAAAGGGGTGGACCAGTCTAACCAGCTCCTTTCTTCTTATACTGTGTTGAGGAAAGTGAAGAAGTATTGAAAAGTGTTTTCCTGCACATCATTGACATCTGTGCTGCAAATGCGTATGTCATTTTCAACAATTACCATTCAGCGCATCCCGACAGGCAAGATCTCCAAAGGAATGCAGGATATGACCAGTTGTCCTTCAGGGAGGCCCTTGTTCGATAGCTTGAACAGATTCAAGAAGGAGATCCTGTGCCTGTCATTGGGAAGCAGCCAAAACAACCAGTGAATGCCTGGCAAGGGGCAAGCCATCTCCCTGTGTGGACATCAAGTCGTGGCAGGTGCCCTGTGTGTTCAGTGGATGGTATTCAAGGTCGCACCAATTCAATGTGTGAGACCAGTGATGTGCATTTGTGCTTCAACAAGGACAGGAATTGTTATTATAAATATCACACTCTAGCTTTTCATGGACACTCATAAACATTTTTGTAAGTTTGAACCAAACCCATAATAGGGCAGCTCAATATGAAGACTTGTGAATTTCAGTTAATTTTTATTGCACACTAGGTGTAGATCAGTTGTTGAGGACCTTCTATGATAAGATTTCATGCTTTTAATTTGATTTGATACAGATTTCATTCAAAGGACTTATTTGATCACAAACAAAAATATCAGTGGGAGTTTATTTTACTTGTACAGCAATTTATGGTAATTTGTGTAATTGACCTAGGCTACTTGTGTCAGCCAAGTTTACCAACTACTCTGTGTGGTTGAAGTAAAATACTCAAGTATGGCTCAAGGTGATACAGAATAATATTTTAATGTGAAAAAGAAATGGTTTGATGCTTTTGGTAGGTCAGAAATAGCAGCTTAAAAAATAATTTGGTCATTTTCACAGTTTTATTTTTAAAAAAACGTTATGTTCCATGAGCTATTTCTCCATTCTGTTAGAGGGGGTGATTTTTTAAATTTATTTTCTGCATTATTTACTTCAAGAGCTTTCCATTCATATGTTATGTCCGAAGATGTGACTTTTTATGAATAAATTTGAGATTTTTAAACATTTGTGGTCTTGTGCGCTATCATTTTTCCTTGTTTCGGTTGATCAGAAAAAAATAGTTACTGTTCTTGATCAGACAAGAGCTTTAAAGATACTGCATTTCAACCAGAATGACGGCAAAGTTAGCCCAACAGTAAGACCTCTGCCTTTCACAGGCCAAGCAGAAGGTCTGCAGAGTTGGTTCGGCCATAGAGAGAATGCTTCGAGTGCTGAAGGTGCAAGTAAACTAGGGGGCCCAGGAGCATGCTCCCCAGAAAATTATTTTGAAATTTAGCTTCTCTTTGATGCAATTTAGTGTAGTTTTAGAGAGAAATAAACAAAAATGAAACAAAAATCATGGCGAAAACTGCATATGACTTGTTTAGCTGCAACATCACCGAAATTTATTAATTGTAAATGGTCCTTAGCCATGAAGTGTGACTTGGCTCAACAGACCAACTGGACCGGCTCCACTGGGCCTGTTCCAGCCACTATGCCCCAAGTTCAAATTCCAACCCTGCCAAGTATTGAACAATAATTATTATTGTGTGACTTCTTTCCACCAAAGTTGACTCAGCTAGCTTTCCATCCTTATGAAGTTGGTAAAATAATGCCAGCTTTGGCTGGGGACTAATTTGGAATGGATTAGCTACTGTCCCATTCAGGCGAGATAAATACTCTAATCTATATGACATGACAGAAAATGGAGATAAGCAGTCGCTCCAAGGGGTAACTTAGGCTCATAAAAGGATTTAGCTTAGTACTGACCAGAATGTGGAGCCCTGTATGTTTTGTTTTAAATATACTATGTTTTGTAGACAATATCTTAAACAGTAGAACAAAACAAAAGATCTTTATCAATACTGATGAAAAGACTGACAAAGGGGGCCAAAGTGATCACAAAAAACAAGTTACCTAAAGGCATAAATAAAATGATGCCAATTAGCCAGTAAAATGCAAACCTGAAGGAACATATTAAACATGATACCAACTAGCCTATAATTAGCAAACCTGAAGGAGCATGTACATTATGCCAGTTAGCCCATGAGCAGCTCCAACATAGTGTTTTTCATGCCATGTATACATTAATGGGGAGCCACTATGTTCTTGGCGAGACAACTTTTGACCAGCAGCAAGAATGGCTTGGCACACCTGTGAACAATGAAACACACCTTTAAGAAATGGCTATCAAAAGTCATCTATCAGGCCCCTGACTCTAACACACCTCCTTCTGTTTGATGAAAGAGATTTATTAAGCCCTGGCCCTACCCCTATAATCCATAACTTGCTAACAGCTTAAGAAAGGGTAAAATGAAAGGTAGTCCGAGAAGGACATCTTAGAAGATGTGGAGATGGTAAATGTTTATATTTCAGTTTAAATAATGTTAAAACCAAAATATAAACATTTACTATCTCCACATCTTCTAACTTAAATATTAAGTTAGGATGTCCTTCATTAGACTACTTTTCATCTTATACTACCCCTATAGGTGACCCCCTTAATAAAAACTTGATATACTTGGTAAATTGAACTTTGCTAAACTACAGTAGCTTATTTTGGCTAGCCTTGTAATAAAAAAGCAAAAACACTGAGTTCAAATAATATATAATAATAATCATAATCATAATAACAACAACAACAACAAGAATAATAGTTTTTTATTTACAAATTAATTGCACTTGTAAATACAGTGAATTCCGATTCCGAGGTATAATAATAATGAACTAAGGGTTAATTCCTCTACATTACAGGACAGAATAAACTAGACTTTTAGCATATAGTGGAGAGTTAATCCATTCTTGACAAAATAGTTTATATAATCATACAATTTGCATAGTGCTGAATCCTATAGTCCTAAATATACTAAGAAATAACACTTGTAAATAAACAAAAAAATTGATTAAAGGTTTGTCAAAACAAAAATGTCTTCACACTTGTTTTAAAAGAAGGAAAAGAGGATAACTGCCTTATTTCTAGTGGGAATGAATTCCAAAGAGTACCTAGGTACTGTGATCTGTTTCCACATAAGGTATTCAGATGGCCTGCAGATCAAAGTTTAGTTTATCCAGGCCTTGTAATTAAGCAATCACATTTATAAACATCATTGATATATTTATTATCATGCCAGTACCTTATCTATCACAGAGTGGTTGATTCTTTCTTTCCCTAAGTGGGATTGGACATACAACAGTGCATACAGATATCCTGCTCGACCATACAAAACTTCATTTGGCAGGGAGCTGTCATGGCAGACTTGGTCAGACAAACTTAACATCTGTGACAAACAATGCTCACTTTTTTCCACATCTCCCAGCAAAAAGTAAAGCACTGATGACACAGCCAACACCCCTAACAAACAAAATGGTTTTGTTCACTGAATTAAACACTATTAGATAACAGAACCTTTGATTTATTAAACACTATTAGATAACAGAACCTTTGATTTATTAAACACTATTAGATAACAGAACCTTTGAGTGGGATATTCACCATTAGTGATTGAATCGATGCCAATAACTAGTACAGAAGTTTGGCAGACACAAGTTTCCAGGTGAAGGAGGGGATCCAAAGGGTCTGGCAGGCGTGTGCTTCCAGGTAAAGGAAGGGGTCCAAAGGGATTGGCAGGTGTGAGTTTCCAAGCTCTTGGAGAAAGGGGTCCAAAGGGTTTGGTAGACATGAGTTTCCCGGTGGTGGAAGGGGTCCAAAGGGTTTAGCAGGTGTGAATTTCCAAAAGGAGGAAGGGGTTCAAGGGGTTTGACAGGAGTGAGTTTTAAAAAGGAGAAAGAGGTCCAAAGGGTTTGGTAGGCATAAGTTTCTTGGTAGAGAAAGGGGTCCAAAGGGTTTGGCAGGTGTGAATTTCAAAAACGAGGAAAGGGTTCAAGGGGTTTAGCAGGTGTGAATTTCCAAAAGGAGGAAGGGGTTCAAGGGGTTTGGCAGGAGTGAGTTTTAAAAAGGAGAAAGAGGTCCAAAGGGTTTGGTAGGCATAAGTTTCTTGGTGGAGAAAGGCGTCCAAAGGGTTTGGCAGGTGTGAATTTCAAAAACGAGGAAGGGGTTCAAAGGATTTGGCGGGAGTGAGTTTCAAGAAGGAGGAAGGGGTCCAAAGGGTTTGGTAGGTTTGAATTTCAAAAAGGAGGAAGGGGTTCAAAGGGTTAGGCAGGAGTGAGTTTCAAGAAGGAGGAAGGGTTCCAAAGGGTATGGCAGGAGTGAGTTTCAAGAAGGAGGAAGGGTTCCAAAGGGTTAGGCAGGAGTGAATTTCAAAAACGAGGAAGGGGTTCAAAGGGTTAGGCAGGAGTGAGTTTCAAAAAGGAGGAATGGGTTCAAAGGGTTTGGTAGGTGTGAATTTCAAAAAGGAGGAAGGGGTTCAAAGCATTAGGCAGGAGTAAGTTTCAAAAAGGAGGAAGGGGTTCAAAGGGTTTGGTAGGTGTGAATTTCAAAAAGGAGGAAGGGGTTCAAAGGGTTTGGTAGGGGTGAATTTCAAAAAGGAGGAAGGGGTTCAAAGGGTTTGGTAGGGGTGAATCTCAAAAAGGAGGAAGGGGTTCAAAGGGTTTGGTAGGGGTGAGTTTCAAAAAGGAGGAAGGGGTCCAAAGGGTTTGGTAGGTGTGATCGAGTTTCCAGGTGGAGGAAGGGGTCAAGAGGGTTTGTTCTTTCAAAAATCTACCAAACATTCTCCCACTATATCTCGGATAATGCTGTTGTTTGGAAAAAGCTCAGAGCCTTTATAACAACTTTTATAAAGTCAAATTAACATTGAATTTTAGGTCGCAGTAATGTTAGTGTTTAAATTCTCCCAAAAATGCTTTGGAAAAATTTAATATAGCATCCACAGAAATGCCACTTCCTGCCTTTTGAAGAGAAAATGTATATTAATTAGATAAGCAAGTAATGAATACACTTTTAAAATGCATTTTATTAAGATTTTTACTAACTATGCCACATTTGTGTTTTTACCCACTTCCATACAATACATACAACATGACTTGGTTCCCATGCAATCAGAGCAAGAGGAAATATGGATAACCATGTCAGAACAGTCTCATTATATTATATAATTTTTTTCTAAAAATCTGAATTTGAGTGTTAAATAGCAGAAGAGCTTAATAAGCAAGCCTGAGATGTGCTCAAGGTGATTGTACATTTAGAAACTCTAATCAATTATAAATAATAATCTGTATCCCAACACTAAATACTAAATTATTAAATTATTACACCAAAATACATAATTCGCAAATTGAGCAGTACAAAATACTCTATGACCTTTCTAGATCTAAATCATTCTAATTTAAGTCAGTACTTTTTTCTTTATAGATTGAATTTTTTCCAATAATTAATGATAATAATCAATAATCAATAATCATTACTACTAAATAACCAGGACTTGCCTTTTGAAAATCTTTGGCAAGTAAAGAAATTCTTGCCAAAGCTACTTGAGGTGAGTGATTTTTCCCATGCAAAAAATGAAATCTAATCTTGGTTAACCCTTTCAACCCCAGGCAGTTTAGATCAGCATCTCAATTCTCCTTACATACTTCATAGAAAATGATACATTTGGTAATGGGAATTAAGGATTTCATCAGGTTAAACATTTTGTGGATGAAAAGCAAAATTCTCTCAAACTGCTTATATACATGTACAAAGAGTTTGAAATTTACTTGGGAGAATTTAGCAATATGTCATTTGACAAGTTTAGGGCTGAAAAGATTAAAAAAAACACCTAAAATGACACTACTGCACATTGGATAGTTTTTCTAATATATAATAATTTCCATTCTTGCACTCTTACTATAAAAGTATTTTAAACACAAAAATTAATCTTAATAGACCAGTCACAAAAAGTAACTTCCACTGTATTCTCTGATGAGGCAAGCAAGTTTTTGCAAGTAGCCAAGTGATTTGTTGCTCTTTAGTTCTTAAATCAATTTTAAGAGAGGGATGGTGAGCTGGACTGATTATTTGCCTCAAATGGCAACCCTTGAATAACTTCAGAATTAAATAATTACACTAATTAAACAAAATCGAAAAAAAAACAATTGACTTTAATAGATTTATATCTCCTTTCTCTCTTGGGTACAGTGTAATATGTTTTACCTGCGTCTCCACAGCAGAATGTCAATCTTTTCCCCTTAAGAGTGTGCAAGGAATGTTCAACCATGTGAAGTGATTTGTGCAGGTAGTGCTGTCGTGAGCTGTCATCTTCACAAATTGTAGATGCAAGATGAAGGTAGAGTAGAGCCATTCCTAATACAACATTCATACGATTCAATGTAGGTTAAACAATTGTCTTTGTAAGTAGCCATGTAAAAGTGTACGTCAATTACAGTAAAAAATAATGAAAAATTAAAATTGTTTGCATAAGTACATATTTTTACCAACGAAATAAGCTGCTATAGCTAAATCCTTTTATGAGCCTTAAAGTGGCCCATAGAAGCTGTTGCCTACAGTAAGTATCTCTGGTTTCCATAATCTTAAGCAGATGAGAGTCATTGACTCCCCCTGAATGGGAAACTACTGTAATCCATCCATCACAGGTTAACCGCTAGCAGAAGCTGGTACTCATTTTACCAACCTTGTAAGGATGGAACGCTGAGTCAACTTTGACTGAAAGAAGGTCACGCAAATGTTCAACACTCTGCTGAGCTGGGATTTGTACCTAACACTTGTGGTTGGAAGGCAGACATCTTAACACTAGCTGTGCCAACCGCACTGTTGTCTATCTTAAACAAAACTAACATTAAAAGGGCCCAGTCATGCATATGGTTCTGCGCATGCTCCGGAAACTTGAAATTTTAAAATCTGTTCTGGCCTGGAACGATTGAAATAATTGGTATTGTCGTTCTCAATCTTAAATTATCTCTTTCGCGGTTTTACATCAGTCGTCAAGAATCACTTTTTTTGATTCATAAGTTATCACAGTATTTTTAATTGTGTTATTTTACTGTATTCTTGCTTAAAATCCTATATAATCCAAAGTTTTCCAGATTGACCTTAATTCAGTATGGATGACCAAGCAGTTTTGAAAAGAGATGTTCTGAGCTGGAAATATGCTATTCAGTGCAGTGAGTAGAAGATTTACAACTTTATGGTGACAGTTCATGCCACCATCGTATGGGTTTTCCTGACGAGTTCACAACTCTTGGAAATTACTCAAGTCTTACAGAATTTTCTCTAGCGACACAGACTTCACAGCTCATCAACTCGCTTTGGAAATGACAGTAGGCGAGTAGTGGCAGTTCCTGTGATGCTGTGTTTTGGTTATTGTTGTCTTCTAATCCACGAATAGCCGTTCGTAACTTGCCGCAAAATTACAGAAAAGAACAAAAGATGCACAGACACGCCAGAAATAAAGATAAGTTTGTGAATTTAGTCTTCACAATTGATAATTGATAAATAAAATTCTTCTTCAAACTTGAAACGTGTTCAAATTTGCATTGATTTTGCCGGTACCTAACTGTCTAGCTCGTCACAACGAAACGTTGTAAACAAATCATTGCATTTCCTGGTGTATGCACAAAACTCATGTTATTGTTTTTTATCTTCAAAAAAGAATTGGAATCTTAAAGCAGTTTGATAAAGCAAGGAATAATCGCTGCGTGCAAATACTGCGAATCAAAATTATACAGACAGTTCACGGTCAATGATCTTTGAAAGCCGCAATAATTTTCTTGGCCTTAACTCACTAATTTTATTTGTTGTGGAGACTACAGGTTGACATTGCCAAATCCTTAATCTCGCTTTGTTTTTTAGAATTTCCTCTTCAGCTCTGCTTTAGCTTCGTTTATTCTTTCATTCGTGTTGAAACACTTGGACGAAAAACAAAGCTGCTGTCAGATTTCGACTCAAGTGTCGATCATGCGCAGAACCATAACTATGCCCTTTTAAATGCTTACAAACTAAGGTAAATTCACAAAAAGTACATGGTCTAGTATTAAACTAGTATACAAAATAAAACTTGCAAAAATTTGGAATTTGTTTCAACTCTTACACTCATGTAGTGTCACACCAGGTTTTCTCTTACATGCTACCCAAGATGGCATGGAACCAACAAGGTATTGTTAATGATTCATACACAAGGTTACAAGTAAAAATCAAAGTGGTTTCTATATCAGTATATAAATTTCCAGAATGTAACATTTAGAAAAAATGACTCAACAAACCGCAGCCCATGTGTAGAACCCATGGCCAGAGTTTGATCCCAGGTCCTAGAAGTGGAAGGTGTGACTCAACAAATCTCAGACCATGTGTAGAACCCAGGGTTTGATCCCAGGTCCTAGAAGTGGAAGGTGTGACTAAACAAACCTCAGACCATGCATAGAACCCAGGGTTTGATCCCAGGTCCTAGAAGTGGAAGGTGTGACTCAACAAATCTCAGCCCATGTGTAGAACACAGGGTTTGATCCCAGGTCCTAGAAAAGGAAGGTGTGACTGATGACCAAGTGGCACACCAAACCGATTCACCAGTTGGAGTACCACAAAAATGAAAGTCACATTTCAGTGTCACCTTCAAACTTTGGCTAAATCTTTATGACTGTAATTTTAACTTTATGTTCTTCTACTTAAAAGTTAAAAATTCAATTTTTGGTTTTCCAGATTTTTTAAAGGCTTTGTCAAATTAAATTTTTCATTTAGTTTCCAAGACAAACATAACCGGACTGCTTACATAAAATACACAGTCTACACATTGACAGTGTGAACTATGGTTGCACCTGTTGTCCCAGTGTATATACTACAATCACGCGCATCGTAATCATGCTCAAAGCCATCTTCACATCTTTTTAGCAACATTTTCACTTGCTTTTTAAGTTCCGAATAAAAAGGTTCAGCTATCTGTAAGAATCAATCAAACAAAACACGTATAAATAAGAAATAGAAAACATTTTTCAGTGTTTCCATAGACTTATACAAACTTAATACAAGCGGAAGTTTGGGAAAACAAGAAATAATCAGTGGGTGAGTGTTGCCACATTATAAGTTCTTGCAAACTTCCACAAGACATAGTGTTTCTACATCGCTGTAGGAACAAAGAAAAATATGTTTTCTACTTTCTAAATATAAAATATCCCATAAAAAGAAACATTTTATTAACATTATCACAGTTTAATTTCTTCTTACTTGTGCAAAATTTGCAAGTAATATATAAAGTAATACAAGATCTAGTACTGAACTAATCCATTGCTGGATCATTCCATACCAAGTGGCCCAAATTCCTGAAAAGTTCCCAGGTGACCCCCTCAGCTTTTGATGAAAAAACCAGTTGGTTATAGGACTTATACTATCAAATAACCTAAATTTTTTATCACATAGCCTTGTGCAAAAGTTTGTCAAAAATTACAAAAATCCAGGCAGCTTAATTTGCCTGAACCTTCTTCTTACTTGTGCAAAATTTGTAAGTAGTATATAAAGTAATACAAGATTATCTAGTACTGAACTAATCCATTGAGCGATGACTATATTTACCATTTTGCAACAAATATCAAGTTTCTACGTGGCTCTCAGGCATTATTTTGGAACACGTACATAGTGTGAAAACAAATCAAAATTAGTTATTACACCTTACAGTACTTACTGTTTTACTGTGAATTTCTAGTTTATTTCTCCAACATAACATAACCTAATGTTCATAGCTATATTGTAGGAATCAGTAACTGCATTAATAACATACATGAAAAATACTCAATTCTGATTGCCTAAGAGAGGAGTGCAGCTTTTGTGTAACACAAGTGCAAACCTGTGTAACACCAGTGTAAAGTTGTAACACTAGTGCAAATTACAAATCGAGTCAGATTGGCTTAGGAACAATAGGGTTTGGTAAGAATGAATCAAATCATTTGTTTTGGTGGCGTGATGCAAAAAATTCAAAGTCCAAAGATTAAAGTCCTTTTATTTTGCTAGCAGAGCTTTGCTGGTGTCCACAATGGAACTTGCTCGATAATTTTATTATGTATGTTATTAAAAAGTAATCACACAACTTAAATCTTGTTCAATTTGGAAATAATTTGCACTTGTGTGTTTTACAAAAAGCTCAGAATGCATTTGCCCTACAGGCTCATGCAATTTTGATACTTTTTGAAAAATCCACTCATGTAAATTATTTCCAAGTTGAACTCAAAGTCGTGTGATTACCTATACTAATAATACTGTCCTGCAGGTAGCAAAAGCTAATAAAGGTGGGTCAGAAGAACAGCTGAGGGTTAGAAATGAATTTCAAATTAATATTATTACATAAAGATGTTATGGAAACAGTAATGTTTGAGTTTCGAGAGAAAAATCACAACAACTATTTAGCCAGACCAACCTTTTGTATGATGATAGGTATCTCTATTGAATATTTCTCTTTGGGAATTTGGGGCTACAATCCGGAGCAAAATTGTTGCTACACATGAGATATTTTTCTTCAAAATTTGCATATCAAACAATAAAATCAGGAA
>JAOBYJ020029478.1:0-11754 GCA_025403565.2 Palythoa heliodiscus
TTTTATTTATTTATTTTTATCATTTGTCACAGCGATCATTGAAAGGCTAATAATGTTTTGACGTGTTATTAAAATATAAAAAATTTTAGCTTACAAGACAGGAATATAAGACATGATTGTTTTGTAAATTGTATTGGGCATTATTGGTAGTTTTGTACCGACGCGTTCCGGCTCGCAGTAATAAATGAATAATAGCACACGAAAGTGGCTTTTTTCCACTTTTAAATGTATATTGAGCAGCTTTATGTCGGCAATTTCCAAAACAGATATCCTTACGGAACATTAAAAATATACATATACATATATATATATATTTTTTTCAATTTTCTAGCATCACTAAAATTATTTCTCATTTTGTTTTAATACATATTAGAACTTCGATAAATAACTCCAGCTGCTTAAGATAAAGATTATGGATTTAAATGCAAGCAATTGTGCAGATACTTGTTTCTGGGGAAAAAATGTAACTTGACCTTGAGAAAAACACGCCATGTTGAAATTTACCCCTCCCCTTGCTTGTGTACTCGGACAAAGCAGAGCAGTGAGTAAAGCCCTGGAGACAAAGCAACCAAGCAACTGATCAGTGTCTTAACTATTTACAAGAAGTTTTACAATTAAATTTCTTCCTCACATGTGCTAAAAAACCGTGCTCTGAATAAAATCACAAAATTAAGTGTTTCTATTTTTTCTTTTATTTTTTACGAGAATTATTTTGAAAAAATTGCCCTTCCGGCCAGAGTTGAGCTTTAAGTTTTTAAATTGTTTAAACATGATATTTTACACTAAGAAATAACCTATTTAAGCGAAGCGAAGATTAGCAAAATTGAATATATAAAATGATTTTTGTGAAAGCTGAATTCTTGCTGACGCAGCTAAAAATAAGCCCCCTTTTCATTTTTTTCGAGTTAAATTTTCCATGCCGGATGGGCATTGTAAATACTTAACAGTTAGCAGCAACAAACACGCTTCCTGAACTATACTTTCCAAATACCTTGCGTCAGCTCGCTTGGTGTTGTTTTAACCACGCTCCAGCGGCAATCCCATCCTTTTACCAGACAATTTACCTCCAGTTTGTTTACTGCAAGTATTTTATCAGAACTTTCTCACCCCTTGATACTTTGAATTTTGGTTGAGTTTTGTTGTTTGAGACATACACTTCTGGTATCAACTCTCTGTGTAACGGTATTATGAATGTTTATGTTGATTGTTTGAACGGTTCTTTCCTTAGCATTCTAGCTTCTTTACCGAACTTTTCTTCGACAAGTATCTTTTGAAAAGCTCCTAATTTTTACGCTGGCCCAGAAAAGCTTTTGTATTATACATGAAGTTCTCTTTCACGCTGCTGTGGGCCTGACTTCTTACCAAATACGTCTTCAAACATAACTCAAGTATTTATGGCTTCCATGTATATGTATAGATGCAAATTTTTCTGAATGTTGAATTGCAAAGCGGTCGTTCTTCTTTTTATTTATGACTTGACTCGTCATGTAGCGCAAAACACCGGACACTGTCTTATGTTACGGATGTGTTTCGTTGCTGTCTGTGTGATTTTATTTCAAATAATATGTGGTTTCAGTGGACCAGTTCGAAACAATTATATCGAAAGAGATTCTGGGACGTGATGGCGCGAATTGGTGAGTAAATAGCTAAAAGTTAGATTCTCAATTGATGTTGATGGAGTATCGAGCGAAGCGATGAGAAATGCTCATTTCTTTCTTAAAAACACTTAGTAATAAAAGCTTTGAATAGAAGTTTGACAAATGCCGGTTGTATACTCTTGTTAAAGGTTGTTATTGAACCAAAACGTTTTCGACAATATAGTAAAATTCGCGAAGAAAAGTTTTAAAGAACATCTTGTGTGCCCGACCCTCGACCTCATCAGCCGTGAAAACATTCCTTGTTTATTTTAAAAACGTTTTTGGTATTACCTTGTCGAAGAAAAAGCGGAGGTCTAAGACGAGCCAAGTTTCGTGATAAACTCTGTGTTTTTGACGTGTTAAAACGTTACAGACACTGCCTAAAGTTTTTATCTCGTACATGCTGCGAATACCTGAGAGGGCGGCATTGCAAAACACGCCGGAACAAGAACGAAAGCAAACAAAGGCTGCTGCTTTGTGTGATGTCGCTATTGACCAGCTTTAGTTCAATGTCCGTTTGCAGATTATAAGTTTTATATTTGATGTTAACGTGATGAATAACTCGTAAAATACAGAATTTAATTAAACTTCTGAAGGCAGTGTCCGTTTCGAACTTCCGAAAACGAAACAATGGTTACAGATTTTGATCCAGTTCGCGTTTATGCGTGAAAAGGCAATATCAGTGCTTGTGGAAATTTCAGATCTGTGTCTATTTTCGATTCGCATCCTCGAGTGTGCCAGCGTTTGAATTAAAAAAAACGGTTTAATAAAAGCTCGTTATTTCTTGGGGAAAACGCTTGCGATTAAATTAAACGTCTATTTTTACAAGAAAAGTGACATTTCTACGTTCAGATCGACATAGAATTTGCTTTGTTAGAAAGATAGTTTTCGACTTCGAACACATTATTGCAGCTTTGTTGTAAACAAGACTCGCGGCAGTGACGTAAACTTTGGTGATTAAATTAAACCATTATGTTCTTTTCGGCGCTTTATCAATTCAAGAAAGGGAAGCCGTATGATTGGATCTTGTAGATCTAGGACATTATTATGTCTTGATATGTAAGTGATATTAATAACAAGGCAGGAGATTCTGTAAGCCATACACCTGACGCTCCAAACATCCCCAAAATACTGATAAAATCTATTGAGAAATTTTAGACCTTTTTCTTAGCGATTACATGACAGCGCGAAGGAGGCTGCCATCAAGAGCTTATCGATTAAAAGATAGCATAAAGCGGCCGAATACACGCTGCTAAACGGAAAATAATCCTCAACAGAAAAATTTCGCTTCTCTTGTACTTGTTTGAAGCGTGAATTCTCTATTATCTCAGTTTTAATCTCCGGTGCTTAGTGGAGAGTGACTTCGGATGCCAATGTCTTGTTGTCTTAAAGGGGCGGAGAGAAAGTATTTTGGGGTCGGCCATTTGGCCTCTTGTGTTTGTTGTTGCTTTCAAGCAGCTGTGAGGCGCTTGACACTATATGTCTTTATCAGCCTTTTTCGGGGCACGAGAAAAAAAATTAATCCCTGTTGAAAGGTAGTCTACAGTGCTAAAGGTGCTAACCAGACAGCTCAAATTCTCGTGGTAATTTCCTGGCGATAAGTTGATAAACTCTCACTCCCCCACGCTTGTTGTGATCCTACAACTCTGCAAAGTAGAACAAAGAAAGATGTGACAAACGAGAGTGTGACGCCCCCTAGTCTCAGCGGCCCTCCCAACTCAGCCTGACAAAAGCCACAAATATTAGCTAGAACAGAGTGCAATTTCATTGTGCTCCCAATGATTTTATTTTGTAAACTCTTTCATCTCATTTGCAAATGTGGTAATGAGGTCTCGGTGAGGACAAAAGGCTCGTTTGACAACTCAGCCAATCACTTTTTCCTTTGTGATAACATTTGCATATTCTTCTTGATTCACGGTTGCTATTAACAACCGCCGAGCGCTGAACTTTGTCGGGCCAATCATATTTGAGCGGCTCTTGAATCATGATTAATTAAGTAATAATAGAACGTCACTCAACAAACCGTCCTCCAATGAGATGACAAGAAATCAACAGAACTTTCGACACGTTTATGTGGCTGGCGGCAAAAAAGCTGAGTTGCTGTGCGAGTACAAGTTAAAATCATTCAAATGGCTGCCCAAACGAACCCTTACAATCCGAACATTACAACACAAGGAGAAACGAAATTTCAAACTCAAGCTCCTGTTATGTCGTATCGCGACGAACAAAATGTGGTTAGTCTAAGTCAATCTCAAGCTACAACCCAACAAGAGCTTAGGGTCGCTAATACACATTTGAGCGGACCTCAATGGGTTGTACAAGACCATGCTCCAGCAGTCGGCTGGCCACCCAACTCGGCTCTGACTGTTCAGGACGTTAAACCCATCATTCGTGAAGATGGAACTCCGGTGATTACTTCGGCTGCTTCTCTTGTCCATCATCGACCGCCTGTTCACCCTGGTATGCTCGAGCAAGCACGTTGGCCGAGCCCGACACATGGAACTCCACCGCCGGACCACACACGCATTCATATGAGCTCAATGCAGCAAGTTCCCACTACATATTCCACCGTTAACGGGCAACTAGCACAGGTTCAGGCAGCGTTTTCTCCACACGCTCAGGCAATACGCGAAAATGTCGTTCAAGGAAGCGCCTCGCATCACGATCTCGCAGACGATGATACACCAACTTCAGATGACCTTGAGCAGTTTGCGAAACAGTTCAAGCAGAGGCGAATCAAACTCGGTTTCACCCAAGCCGATGTGGGTCTCGCGCTTGGGACACTGTACGGGAATGTATTTTCTCAGACAACAATTTGTCGGTTCGAGGCTCTACAGCTTAGCTTTAAAAACATGTGTAAGCTTAAACCTTTGCTGGAGAAGTGGTTGGAAGAAGCTGATAATAATAACGGCAGTACGAGTGCCCTGGATAAGATGGCAACTCAAGGCAGAAAACGCAAGAAGAGGACATCCATAGAGTTAGCTGTGAAAGGTGCCCTTGAAAATCATTTTTGCAAAAACGCCAAACCATCCGCTCAAGAGATCGCATCGCTTGCTGAAAATCTAGGTTTGGATAAAGAGGTCGTAAGAGTTTGGTTCTGCAATAGAAGGCAGAAAGAGAAGCGAATGACCGCTTCGGTCACAACGAATGGCGAGGAGGAACATCATTTACAGCAAGCACAACACCAAGTAAATCACCAACAAGTAGCACATCAGGTCGCTCATGCTCAGTAAAAAGGAAAAAAACGTCTGTAAAGAATTAACTCAAGACTCGATTTTAAAATGGGCGCTTAGCATCTCTAGAAGAAGCTCGTGCATGATGTATTTTTCTATCGCGAGCACATCGAGTCTAGACAATTTAAGTGAAGAAGAACAAGGCGAACAAATCATCCCTCGAGTGAATAAGAAAACCGCATGAACTCCTTGTGTGAGCAGCACGCAGTGGTGTGATAATTTCTTTAACGCAATGCCCGAAGTTGCCGTGCATGCGGCAAGTTATACAAACTGTAGATCGAAATGGAATGAAATACTTTATTTCTTTGGGAATACGAAGTGATCAAGACATGTCGATATTTCATATACCTTAACACTGTGTGAATGAGTTTAAATCGAGTAAGTGTGTATGTAAGTTTGTAAATCAGTGATCGTAGTTTAAGATAGATTTTTCTTTTTTTTCCAGTCGGGATTTAGTTTGTTTTGATCGTGCGCCGGGGAGGAATTTGTGTGCATAAGCCTTGTTAATACGGTCGCGAGATCCAGCCGTGGGTTTCTTAAAGTCAGTTTGTAAATAAGAGATGACTGGATATAAGTCAAAATACGATAGAGAGGAAAATAGTTATTTCGTCTTGTTCAATCTCAACACTTTTTCTTCAGTGTTATGCTATTCAAAGCACCATACTTTTGTAACTTGGCTGGTGAAACAACTTCTGTATTCATGATAAGTTATTAAAGCCTTTATGTTTAACCTCTTATATTCGTCGTTTGATATATATTCAGCTCCTGAAACTCACCGACTATGTTGTTGAATTGCCAGTTGTTCTTTTAGCTGTTAAAGAGATTTCATACAGAGCATATTTTAGCTTTATATTTGTAGCTTATATTTTCTTTTTAAATTTTGATTATTTTGGCCCCTATAATCGAAGTTTGGGTCGTTTTTCGCGGGAGGAAGTGGACTACAAGTTCTGCATAGCAAAAGAGCTTTCATTCATGAGCCAGAATGAATTCAGTTCTGATATATGCAAATGGAAACAATTTCCTTATTTAAATTTTCCCATACATTAAACTGACTGTGTTTTGAAGATTTGTAAATTCTGGTCATCGTTAGCGATATCTATAGCATTTCGCGATGAAATAATAATCGTTTTCACTCCAAATAACGCAAGCTTTTGGTTTGCTACGGACTTCGGTTGCCGCCCTTCTTTCAAAGTAAGTCCTAACGATTTCCTCGATAGATTTTTACTCGATGTGTTTTAATGCAATACGTTCTACTAACTCCTTCTATTTAAGCGACCTCCTTGCTCTGTGAGTATGGATGCACTGCAATAACTAGCTCTAAAGTAACAATTTGCTCTTGTTCTGTTTTGACTTAATATTCGCTTTAAAAATGTTACAGTTTAAAAACACACTGATCATACGTCGTGAGTTGCCTTCCTCATTCTGGTACCCGTTGATACAAAATTTTGAATGTTTTTCGACGACATCTCTTATGTTTTGAAAAGGAAATGATAAAGTCACATCAACCCTTTTAACTACGAGTGTTTATTCGGGGATTAAAGGAGGAAAACGGGTTTTCATGGCGGCAATACTTAATGTGAGTTGAAACAGGCCATTGCTGCCATAATTATTGACCATGCCAGGTGTGTGTTGTAAAATCATTTGAGCATTTCATGATGCATACTTGTAGTTGTAAAGGAATATTGTGTTTAAAAAGGAGCAACGAATCTTTAATTTCTTTTTTTTGTCTAAACAGTTTTTGGTGATCGAATTTCACGCTAGTTTTACATTCAAGTTTGGCCACAAATCTTTCAATTGAGGTGGCCATCTTGTCGAAACAGCCTAAATCTTATTAACTCGGGTTCGTGTATTTATTCTTCAAGAGTTTGTATTTGAAATGTTATAGTCCAATTGTTATCATCGTTTTCCTTTTAAGATATTACTAAAACTTGGTGAAAATTTATATAGAATAATCTGTCAATACTCCACAACCGTTGCCTTGTGACAATTGCCTCAAAAACTTCAAGCCAGGTTTTTCAGCACGAAGCTTAGTTCTGCATTACATTTTGACTTTTATCAAATTCAAGGAACTCTTTCATCTAGTTTTTGATACCAGTTGTCAGCTCAAAAACTCAAATTGTACTATCTCGATGGCAAGTGCTAAAATAGTTTCTATCAGCGCAACCCGTAGATATCGAAAGAATTCTCGGGGGGCTTTTAATTGCATTGACAAACAATGCCTTCCAAAAGGCCCTAGCGCTTGAGTTGACACATTTAAGTCGCGTCTTTTCTCGTTAACTAAACCAAAAAAAAAACTACTGTCGATAGACTTTTCAATTTTCTGCCTTGCACGGACTTCTGTCGGGCTAGCTTATTCTAGGATTAACAGCATTTGTTATAAAACTAGAGAGAAAAATGTAATTAAAGATGGAGCGTCTTTCTTTGTTTGTGTTCTGCAACAACGCTTTTCGCGTTTCTATTTATTATAAACTCCTTCGATCATTTGTTTCTTGAACTCGGTGATCTTGTCTGATATATGTTCCCTTCAGATCGATTTTTACTTTCACATTATGGTAATAAGCCGAATTCGTTATAGTCGCGCATATATATTCATGAATTCGTGGTTTACGACATGTTGGCTAATTTAACCGTGAAAGACGAAGTAAGTGTGATATTGCTGCGGAGCACAACTTAATTTAAGGATTATTAGGTTAAAGAAAATCTTTTTTCAAACTTTTAAACCGCGATACAAGTTTCTAAACATCGTTTTACTGCAGTAGTAACGTCAGCACGCTGTCAATAAATTTTATTTACAAAGCTTTGCGACAGAACCGCAATATTTGTGGAGGGAAATTCTCTTCTCGCTTCGCTCAGGGAAAAATCTCAGAAAGCCTTTTATTCGGCTAGCGTGGCTCGAATCAACCGGAAAAAACTTCGGAATAGAGGTCCACATTGGCATTTGTCAAATTGTTTCTGAGCTGCTTGTTTGAATTAAGAGGGATGTGTTGACAGGCTGGTGAAGTGGTGTTGGGGCGTGATGGGGCTAACACGTGGAGACAACATTTGCCACACACGATGAACGCAAAGCGAAATTCCACCTTCGCTGCGACTACGGCTTAGGAAGAAATGAGCTGATCGACTTAAATGCCATAAAATACAAGATGTTGTTGTTATTAAACAAATAAGAAGATGTTTTTCGCATCAGAGGGTCGAGTTAGCAAACTGTGACAAGAATACGATTTCGCCTCGAGCAAGCGAAACAGATATTTTCTAGCTTTACACAAAAAACGTATTTCATTTTCAGAGTCTAAAAACAAAACGTTTTATTCAAAAATGGAAAATTCTACCGCAAATATTTCAAGCTGGTGTTTGAATTTGAGCTCAATGTGTTGTCTGTGCTGCCAACTTTCTTTTACGCATGCGTTTGTTTTGTTGGCTCACTTTCATAGGAATTAAAAAGCAATTTCGTTCGACCACACTTGATTAAGGGCGCAAACAGCAGTTTTGCGACTGTGTTTGCATGTTAGTTTATACTTTTCCGAAACAAAGCTCAACTGCAGTTTTATTTAAACATGGTTTCAGTTATGGTGTCAAAGGCCGCGTTGAGAAACATGTTGTGCTTACGCTTTCAGATCAAAAGGAAGTTTTATTAAAAACTAAAGAATTTTAAAGCTTTCATCTCTCGTCAAGATCCCGATAGAACTGTTCATTTCCTCGTGGCGGACTGGTAATTGCCTTGGTAGGTTTTCAGCATACTTCTAAAAGGATTATTTACATCGAATCTGTTTTTAGCCCGAGGGTTTAAAAACGCAGAGCTTTGTTGTGGCAGAACAAAACTATTCTCTAAAATTCCTGTTATAAAAGACTTTTGTTTTAACCGCTAATATCTTCCTCGATCCTTAGAAAGGATTATTTTATCGTCAAGCTGTGATTGTACAATTTATAAGATATCCAACTGTGACATTTTCAGAGATGAAACGTTGGCTTGGCGTAATTTAAAACTTCAGCCAAAGATATCCCTGAGCGGTAGATGAGAGATATTTATTCTGTGCTCAATGGATGTCTTGTCAATATTGTGAGCTTGTAATCATTTTCCGGCCTACAACAAAACATGGATCGTCCTCACGAATTGAAATAACGAATTGAATATCTTTTTTTTGTTAATCCATCTTTTTATATTTCTTGGTTGATCACAGTCGTTAGCCATTTTCATCAGAACTGCATTTAAGAAGATGAATTAGAATGTTTGTGCTATTTTACTTATAGTTACGCCGTGCGAGTGGAATTCTGGATGAGGAAAAAATGTTTTCAATGCTTTTGTGTTAATAAGTAGACGAGCCAAGTGAAAATCCGGTGGCAAGAGGTGTTTTGTCTTTACGGTTGACTAAATTGAAGCAAGTGCTTTTAACTCAAACCTTTACGACAAACTATATCCATTTAAAAAAAAAATTAGTATAGGGTCTCTGCGATTCTGTTAATAAAATATATAGTTTTTATCCTTCTTGAGTTTTATTTCACCTACAAAAAGAACTCGTGGCTTTCATCTTCACAACTGTTTTACCCAAGGGATCTTGGAAAAATTAATCCCTCTTCACTTAAGAGTCTTGCTAATACCGTCTTAAAAAAGTTTTGGTAGTTTTATTTTCTTAAAAATTCACCTAGAACCTGTCTGAGAATTTTGATTCTCTTTACGAAGTTTCCCGGAGCTATTTCCAGGCACAATCTCGCTTTTACTTTAAAGTGTGAAGAAACCTCAAACAATTCAGCGTTTTCTAAATATGCCTCATTATTTTTTTCTGTAGCTGTGATAGCAACATCCAATTAGGAGACGAAAACGCGGAGTCCCTGTTTAACAAAAGATCTTTATTTGAGTCCCGAGTAATCAGCTGTGGGCTTTGAATAGCAAAGCGCGAGAAAGTGGCGCTTCCTTAGAAAACAACATCTTATTCGCCAAACCACAGGCTAACGAAATTGATCCAAACGTTTCCTTCTGGTCATCTTTGACAAGTTTTTTTTATGAATTTCTGTCATTGTCAAAACTAAACGCAGTTTGTTTTGAATCGCACTAATAAATTATTCAAACCACAAAACGGAGCTTGCCTTTTGAAATCATAAAATGGGCGCCGAATAAAACAATAATTGGTTTTCGTGCAATTACACCGCGTAGGACATTTTCCTTTGAAATTTTCCTAATACTAAATGAATCTAAGAAATATCAAGATATTAGTGAAGGCCTGTCTTTTAAAAAAAACTTTATATTAAGGTTAAAACTTGACTGAATCTAAATTTCAACTGTACACGAAAATCATTCTTTTTCCTTGGAAAGATACCGCCTTGTCCTAGTTCAATACACATAGCATTAAACCCAGGAAGCTTTTGGTCAACATTGCTGGGAATAAAAATTAGGACCCTTTTAGGGGCCCGGTTTGTAGGATTTAATAATCGCTTGATTTTAGTCATCATCAGGTTGCTCCAACTTTCTACAACATTTGACATTCATGAATTTGTAATTGCTGAATGAGGTGACAAAACATTATCTTGTTTTTCTCGTCAGGTGCTTTTGTTTATTCTTCTTACGAAAAAAGAAATTAAAACGAGTTTTTGTTTCGTAAAACTAAAAATACAATTATTTGTTAAGTAGCTTTTACTTTTTCTTAAGCTGGCAAAGTTGTTATCGATGGTTTTATTGAGTCCAATAATCTCCAAATGCAAACTATTCAGTAGACGTTTTTGTCAACTAAAAATCATTGTATGAGTAGCCTTTACTATGTAGGTATATTAAAGACTTATAGAATTGTTGAAAAAAATTTTCATCGTCGGGCATTTTTTCATCGTTTAGGTAATAGTTAGTTTGAGTAAATTTTTGTTTTTCTCGCGTACATACGGGGATTTAGTGAGCGTTTTTTTCAAGGTTATACATCGCTGAAAAATCCTGTTACGTCATAGCTCAGTATTTTTTTGTGCGCGTTTACTGTCTTTATCGCGTTTTCAAGGTTTCCTTCAGAGTTTCTTTTGTCGTAGGGCATCGTGTTTCGATTTCTTTATTTCTCATTCGGAGATATAACGTTTTTTTCTTGCTCAGCATATAAGTGTATTATTTTCATTTTCAGCTATGGACACCTCCCCAAGCGGTCTCTGTGTTTACGTCTGTGCGTCTGCTAAACTTAGCGTTTGTTATAATTCTATTCACGAGCTCTCAAGTAGCCCTTTAGCGCTCACGCAAACTGTTCATTTTGGCCTGTCCATCTTTGCCCCTCATGCGGTTTGTAAGTGCGATAAACTAGTTCCATTAGAGTATATTTCAGTGTGTGCACGCTCTGTTCCTGTCAGGTATTTTTAGATGTTATCCTACCTCACCGTGGTGATCTAGTATTTATTTTGGTATTTCGTGGAAACTGCTCGATTATTTACAACGTAATAGTTGCTTTTGAATTTTTAATACATTGTAAATGGATCCGATGCCAAGAAGAGCAACACTGATTGCCAACACAAACACAGCTAACAGTTCGCTTAAAACTCTTTCTTGCTACAAGATAGTAATGGAGTACTGTTTTATGAAATTGAAGAACATTTTACTCATAATTACTTCTCGCTTAATTTTGTGCAAATATTCCTTGATAGCTCGGTTAAGCTGTTTACAAGTTGTGCAATTGCAGTCAATAGAAGTTTTAAACGCGTAAATTTTGCGTAGCTAGTAAAAATATCTTCTATCATTGTTTCTATTATTTTTTCAAAGTCGCCGGATACAAAGGCAACGGATGCTCATTCTCCCGATCGAGCCAGTTGCTCCTGTTTAATGGCTCGACGACTTAAAATCCCCCCTTAACCCCAACTGGAAGAACTATATGATGAAAATGAAGATTTAAATATTTTCAAAATTACAGACTAGGAGCACTTGGACATTC
>JAOBYJ020029590.1:0-11749 GCA_025403565.2 Palythoa heliodiscus
ATCGTGAGCGATCCTACGCATCAGTGATACCAGCGATCGGGCGATCGTGAGCGATCCTACGCATCAGTGATACCAGCGATTGGGCGATCGTGAGCGATCCTACGCATCAGTGATACCAGCGATCGGGCGATCGTGAGCGATCATATGGAAACTAGGCATTATTAAGCAGATGTTACACGAGCCAATTTTCCGTGCATTTTGTCTGGCAATGATTTTTGCCATTGCTTGAAGTGTAGCACGCTGCAATGGCTCGTGCAACTCGTGTCACAATGGCGTTGCCAGACAAGTTGCGCGATAAATTGCCTCGTGTATCATCAGCTTTGGAAGGGTTGCCATTTTTTGGAGTAAGGTTTTAGTTTCTGCTGTTCCAGTCAAGGAAAACTCGGGGAATTCGTTGAACACACCAAAATTCGGGTAAAAATCAGGGAATGTCCCAGTATGCGAATCTGTTTGGATGTCTGATGCAAACAACGTAACCATTAAGGTCTGATATGATCCTGCCATGCGTGGTAGATTTACACGTTGACTGAATAACTGGTGACCTTTTGTGACTGGGTTTAATTTGAGTATTTTTATCTAGGCGCATTGGCGTTGCATTGGGAAACGATGACGGGGTAGTGGTAAGATCTCTGACATCCAACCAGGCGTGTCAGGTTGGCGCAGTTGTCATCATTCGCGCCTCCCACCTCTAAGACCCGGGATCGAGTCCTAGGCTCCGCACGTGGGCTGAGATTTGTCGATCTCAATCTGACTCCGAGGGTTTTTCTCTGGGTACTCCGGTTTTCCTCTCTCTGCAAATTCGACTTTCACGCCAACATCTGAGCCGTCGAGCGATTAAATATTAGCCTCTGGCTAGGAAGAACGGGCAACCACTTCCTTCGTAGTTGACGTTCAATAAAGTAATTATTATTATTATTTATTACCACAAGGTCCCGGCTCAGCAGTGTTGAACATTTGTATGAACTTCTTTCCGCCGAAGCTGACTCAACTTTCCATCCTTACAAGGTGGGTACAATGAGTACCAGCCTCTGCTGGGGGCTAACCTGCGATGGATTAGTGTCCCGTCCGTCAATGACTCTCCTCCGCTGAACACCACAGCCGGTTAGAGATAAGCATCGGATCTAATGAGCCAGTAAGCTCGTAAAAGGATTTTGCTTTTTCGGCATCGACGTCCTTTTATCAGGGGATTTTAAAATTATAGCAAAAAGACTAGTTTTCATATGTCAAAAAAATTCCCGATGATCGGTAAATTTGCTGTTTCCCGACTGTCCCAGACCTTCCGACTGATGGAAACATAGTGCGTCCTTCAACCTCGATCATCTGGGATTATGTATCGGGGACAAATCTTGTACAATCCCAGTTTTCTGCGATGTCGCCGACTTATGCGAACGCATGTAGGAACTATCTGGGACGTCGGGAAAAGTTAATTCTGTACCCGATCGCCTGGGATTTTCCCGACGTATAAAAGTCACGCTTTATGACGGAGTTCAACGCAACTCAGGCATCACCTCCAGCAGGATCCGTCGTGATAGCCAATCATAGTCGTGATAGGATGCTACTTGTCTTCTCCAATTAGCTAACAGTAATTACTAAAAGCTACGGTTTCTTCTTAATGGTGATCAATTGGTAACTAGTGATGGGTAACTGATGACCGGTTACATAAATCTGGTGATTGGTAACTGGTAACTAATAACTGGTGATAGGTAACTGATAACTGGTGACTAATAACTGGTGACTAATCTGGTGACTAATAACTGGTGAATAATAAGTGGTGACTAATAACTGGTGAATAATAACTGGTGACTAATAACTGGTGACTAATAACTGGTGACTGATTGCTGGTGATTCAGGATAACTGATGGAGAATAACGGGTGATTAATAACTGCATGGTAAGTGGGTACTGATAACTGGTGCATGTTTGGTAAAGGGTGGCTGATAATTGGTGATTAGGAACTGGTGATTAATAAATATTAACGAGTAACTAGTGACTTGTAATTAACTGGTAATTGGTCAGTATAAAATGGTGAATGATATCTGCTGATTGGTGACTGCTGATTAGTACTGGTGAAAGGAAACTGGAGTCTAAAGCACCTTTTGTCATATATTTACTTTTATCGTCTTGTTAAACCTGGGTCCGTCATTAAACACAAAAATGTGTGAACGATGAACGTCTTTCACTCCTTGTACTTTTAAATTACATTTTCTAGTGAAAATGTAGGCTTCGATTTTGAAAATAATATTTTTTATTCCAACCAATCACAGCGTATTTTTTCTCGACACGAAAAAGTTTTATTAATAAACGAGACTTTCTGCTGGAAAAATGTTATTTATATTGAATTCTTCTCAACAATTTCCAGTAGTGCAGTGTCCAGATGACGTCAAAACCCCACGTGACTCTGAGAACAAAGTTCAAAAAGCTTTTTATGAGATTTGAGAAAGCATCGCGTCGATCGCGATTTTCTACCAACTTTATCGTCTTTCCTTACATTTCAAAACATGATCGTACATTAATTCGCCTTTAAGACTGGTCAAGATCACCACCGGAAAATGTTTATTTATCAGTGCCTCAATTTCTTTATTGTGTTATTTTTTTATTAAATAAATCAATAAACAAAAATAATTAACTAAATAGAAAAAAAGATCCGCAATAACAGGGAATAAAGAATTGGTAGATAGTTTCCATTCACTCGGAAAAGGTTTAAAAAAAAGTGGTTGTATTGTGTTTTTCAAACAGCGCAGCCGAGATGTCGCGGAAGCAGTGTCCCAACTGCCTCAAGCTTTGACGCTCTCAGTAGAATAAAATAAAAGAAAAATAGGTGATTGAGCAAGATTTTAAAATTAGTTTGGAGACATATCACTCTGAAGTCTGAACGGACTCGCATCCTTGACTTTAGACAAGTAGATTTACAGCGTCGACAATTCTAGTAAATTGAAGACTATTTGCAAAGTAAGTATTGCATGCCTGACATTTTTTGTTGTGTACAGAGTAATATTTTCTTTTAAATACAAAAATAAAATATTTCTTTAAATTAAATTAAATTGAATCGATGATTTAATTTTCTTAATGGAAAACGCAATTGAAAATCTAGATTATCATTATCGTTTTTTGAAATGTAATTATTATCGTCAAGAACCTGCTTTGTTCCCGAAAATGCCTTTATTGTAATTGTAAATGTAATCACACGTCAGGGTTTCAATGTCTTCATAACGCGAGATCTATTTCAGTTTTTTATTTTCTTAGCTGAAATTAATGTTTGCTTGCTGATTGAAATTGCAACGTTGAGTCTATAAATACTTAACCGTTGACATTAGCAAATTAAATCGTACCGATATTCTTACTAAGGCCCACAACAAATCACAGACTTTAAAGTGGAATTATCTAATTCGGTTATTCTTTTCCGGCCATAAAAGTTTAGTTTTACACCTTACTTTGAAATTACAACACAGCTGTATTTTCTATCTACCTAAATTGCAATAGGAATAACTCTAAATCTTCACAGAAAAAAGGGTCAAAACCCAACCAGATATATCTAACTTGTTGTTAATCCTACGAATGGCGAGCTATGAAGACTATATCGTTTTCGTGAGACAGATCACATCAACTACGCAATACAGCGAAATGATTGGGTTTTGTTTTTTAATAAAATGTTTTGTGTGTAAAACACACAGAAGAATGTAAAAAGTTTTACATTAAAACCATAAATAAAGCCTCAGTGATTCATGTATACGACAGCTGCCCCAGGGCAATAAATTTCACCTTTTTTGATCTTTCACGAATGCAAGATTTCTATTTCCCCAAAATACAAACTACGATTTGTACTAACGGCAACAGTGCGTATTAAAATCTGTACATCAATTCACGTAATTTCTGTGCATTTCAATGAATTTGATAAAAACGAAACAAATTCAAGAGATGAGAATAATAAAAAATAATTAATCTGTCAAAGATCTAAAAAAAGGAAACGAAATACAATTTTCTTCTTCATATAAAAAATATTGTAATTTTTGTCAATGAATGTGTTCGAACTTGACGCATTTACGCTCAAGTAAAGATTATATCTTTTCGTATGAAAACAACGAAAAGAATTCAGGCTATAAAATAACACAGAATTTTGATTTTGGTTGCTGATTTTGTCGTTTAGCATTGCTGGTTTCCGTTCGTAAACGCGGCTCTTGATTTGGGGGAACATTTTGATAAGACACCAAACTTGACGGCTTCCGAAGAAGTTCGGACTTCCGTTTCTGTATACGATGCAGAATTATTCGATATGTGCCACATATGCTGTCTCTCGAGTCTTTACTCTTGCTAATGAGTTCTGGTGAAATTCCAAGTTCGTTTAACGAAAGAATAGCTTCCCTTTCTTCTTCAGAACTACAAGATTGAAGTGTTGCTGGAGGTCTCTCGCTGTATTTTGGATCTTCCTCCGGAAAGACTTCACCCTCCAGCCAGGCACTTCGTTTGATATCATCAATGGTAAATCGATCACTGGGCACTGCCCGAAGTAGATTTCTGATAAGAAATCTGCAGCTTTCTGTCAAAAATTCTGGCATATAGAATGTGCCATCGAGAATACATTTCTTAAGTTTTCCGACGGTTTCCGCTCGAAAGGGCATCACTCCGGTAACGACAAAATACAGCATTATTCCGAGGGCCCACACATCGACATAAATGCCCACATAATGTTCGTCTTTAAAGAGTTCCGGGGCGGCGTATGGCGGCGACCCACAAAATGTATTTAATGTCTGCGACAAAGTTGATACCGTACTGAATCCAAAATCTCCAACTTTCACCAGATTGGGCCCAGCAATAAAAACATTTTCTGCCTTCAAATCGCGGTGAATAATGTTGTTATCATGCTGTACGGAAGTAAAAAAATCGTGTTAACTGAAGTAGATAAAATTTTCAATTAGATGTTACTCTTTAATTTACTAATTTTTAGTGTTTTATTCCTTCTGCGGTCAAAACGACCCGATTAGCACATTCGCTCGTTTCCTCAAGGAAGTTGCTCGAGTGCCATGAAGATTATCTGTAGTTAACTACAGAGGAGAAACTAGAAACACCATTTCAAAATGTGCGCATAAATTATCTACATAAACTTGAATGTAATACCGGTTTGTGAATCATATTCATGATCGTTCAGCCAAATCGGAATCATTTAACAAAGTTAACCGTGAAAATAATCAAATCACGAAGAACATAAAACTTAAAAACTACACCACACACACACACACAGATAACACACTTACCATGTGTCCGACGGCTGCAACAACTTGTTTGAATATCTTTCGTGCAGCCTTCTCGTGCAATTTGCCCTCACTAGATATCTTAGCGAACAGCTCACCACCACAAGCGTATTCCATAACAATATGCAGTTTGGATAATGTTTCGATCACTTCATACAGTCTTATTATATTTGGATGATGGAGTTTTTCCATCGAAGAAATCTCCCTCGATAACAGTCGCTGTGTTTTCTGGTCCAGTTTTGTCTTGTCCAATATTTTGATGGCAACCTTTTCTACAAAAACAAAACAATAGACGATATCAGTTTATGATCGAAATGAAAACCACTGTAACATCACAAAGAGAGCCGGGAAGCCGAACCTTTTGTAAGCGAGTGAATTCCCATTTTTACTTGGCAAAAATTGCCTGTTCCGAGTTCACCACGAATTCGATAGAATCCTATTCGCTTTCCAAGTGTGATTTCCTTCAGACATTTCTCATCGTTCGCAAGATCATGCGCGAGCTTCTCAAAAGCATTCACGCGCTTTTCTCTCGCCGGATGAATCGAATTATTATTGGAATTTTCTTCCACAGCATTTGAAGAGACATCGGCCATAGTAGCCACAGTCATTGTGATATCTGGTCGTTCGCCATGAAAGTCCCGGTCATATAATCCACATTGCCATCACTCGTCAATATTCTGACAACATGTCGACCTGTCGTTGTTATGGCAACTAACTTAGTCACAGTCGTTTTGCACAGTTAATGAATTTGTCAATCAGGACCAAACTTCACGGCAGATAGGCGATAATTGGTTGTTCTCAGACCCAAGGGAGTCTGGTGTCTTTGTTTTGTACAAAAAAACAAAGCTCGTACGTTCTACAGGGAAAATATTTTAAAAATTCAGAGTATTTCGCAGGTTATACGAAACATTTATGAGGAGCTGAAGTAAGATAAAAAAAATTGATCAACGCTAGATGTACTCCGACCCCAGTATTAATTGTAAGATATTCTTTTGTCTCGTGCGGCATCATTACCGATAAATCCAGCCTTCAACTTGTGCAATAAATCAAACAAATAAAGAAAACGTCACGACGGTATTCATATGAAAAGATAAAAACAAAGAAAAGTGGTTTACCGCCTGCCTCGAGTTTATTTGACAACGTCTCCCCGTAGGCGAATGATACACAAATATAAAGAGACACAGAACTGAGCGAGATCTCAAACTTGTCCTTTCGTAACTATAACATTGCGGCAACGTTTTTTTTTTCTCATTTTCTGATCGATAGATTTTTAAGCTTCTTCCAGCATTAAACCACACGTTTTTTTCATAAGATTACAACGAGGCTCAAATTTGCCAAAATTTATGAACAATTTTAGAACAAGCTCAGGCCGAGGCTCGATAACTAAACTAGGAACGTTTATGTGGTAGAAAATTGGTTGAAACTCCTAATTGAACTTAAGCCTGCTTTACACTAGCGACGTAAGCGTAAGCGCAATCGCAACACAAAAAAATCTAGTGTGAAGCGATAAAACGTAATCGCAAGCGCAAGAAAAAAGAAAAATTTTGCTTTTCTTGTGCTTGTCTTGCGATTGCGATTGCGCTTGTGTCAGAAATATTCTAGTGTGAAGGTCTTTGCGCTTGCGATTACGATTGCGCTTGTGCTTACGTCGCTAGTGTGAAGCAGGCTTAAAACATAAAATTAAAAGATGTCCTGTAAAGACTTCAAAAAACGATGAAGGTTGTTCGCCTCTAAATTCAACCGTACCATACATATGTGGCGCAAGGCGTTTCGTTTTCTAGTATACCTTATTTTTTTTTGTTTTTTCTTCAATAAAGCCGCTCACAAAAGCACAGGAATGAAAACAATTTTAATAAAAAGTTGAGGCTGAGGTCGCCAAGAAATTAAGAACAATAAACCTCGGCGAAATTTACTGGATACTGGTTCTTTCCCCAATGAAAAAGTATCTGACCTGCATGGTTCAAAACTTTGGCTCCTCTCCAAATAATGCAACTCTCTTTTTGTATAGCTTACAACGTTTAATGTTTTTCAAAAAACTTCTTTCGAAGAATTTTATCTCGATAATAACAGTGTCAAAACAAAACTGAATTGGTCTGAAAAATGAAACATGCACCTTTAAGCCGCTGTTACACGTTGAAACTTTTAGCTGAAACTTGTGTGTGCAACGACGATGCGAAACAAGTTTCACCAAGTGGTGTTACACGGTGAAATTTGTTTTTTCGCCCCTGCCATCAGTTGCGACTGTTGCAGAAGTAGAAAGCGGTTCTACTTTTCGTGAAACGTGTCTCGCAACGGAATTTCAAAAAAGTTTCACGAAACCGATATGTTACACGGTGCAACGCCTGCGGAAACTTGCTCCGCATCGTCGTTCCACGCAAGTTTCAGCTAAAAGTTTCAACGTGTAACAGCGGCTTTAGTTTTAAAGTTCGCTAAGCAAAGAAAGGCATGAATTTAATCTCTATCAATAAAATCTGATTTTACAAAGTCTTGCCGTTGTCACTCGTCATCTATACCTACTGGTCCATTTAGCAGTGATCATTTGTTGCTTCTTGTAATCATAGAGACCTTTGCGTACTTTTTGTTCAATGATAACCAGTAAATTGGTTGATTCTAAAATGTTAATTTGCGCTCTGTCGCTGCGCTCCTACGCGCAGAAAGCGTTTACATTGCATATTTTCCATAACAGTACAAGGGGTGTAGGAGTAGACGCGTACCAGTTTATTGAAAACGGACAATGGTTGATTTGTTACATGCATATATAAATATTGGTAAATAGTATAGAATACAAGCTTTTCAATTTCATCTGTGAATAAGGGCTGAAGCGTTATGCTAACTGTAAGGTTAAGTGAATAATAATTATAATGAGCTGAATAAATACTAAGTAAGGAATCCCGAGAGATTGCGCAAGGCGCGGAGTGTCAAATGCCAACTGAATATAAACACATTTGCGTCTTTCAAGGCTCTTATTCTTTACAAATATTTCAATAGACTTGCTAGTTAGCCCATATTTCACTTGATTTTCCGGCAATGCCCGGCGGAATTAGAAAAATAATACGAGCTCATATTTCCGCGCGCAAACTTATTTTGTTGGCGTGAAAATCTTGCAAAGAACTTTTAAAAATGTTTATGTAATTTTCTGTCCGAAAGCTGAGCAAAAAAAATTAATCAAATTAGAATCCGCACGTTTAATCAGGGTACCTGCGCATAGAATGCATTTTATGTATACGGAAAACGTTTAATCCGTTGAGTTTTGTTTTTACGAGGAATATCTTTGTTTGTCTCCCCTAAACTGACCGTTATTATCTATTGCCTCATGCAAGAGAAACTAAATAGCCAAATTTGAATTTTGAAGAAAGGTGAAATGCTTACTAAGATTTATTAGTTCCTCTGATAGAAAAACTTTGCATCGCTGTATCTTAAACATTGCCCTACAAATCTTAAAAAACGACCTTTAATAGATCAATGTGTGACAGTTATCGTAATTCGAAGACAACAGTCAAAATCTTGCTGTACGTTGGATCAAAAATTATATCTATAATCAGCTGGAAATATTTACAACAACAGAGGCTGTAAAAATTATAGCTATACCATAAAATAAATTACAATGTTTTAATACAATTAGAACAGTTTCATCAGTTTATTCCTTGCTCAAAGTAATGTCCATATATTATTCATTTACTGTTATACTGTTACCATTAGTGATAGCAATTAGCTACCTTTTTTGTCAAAACGTTAGCGTTGATAACAAGACACAAACTAGAGAAGAACAATGCCATGAGAACAACTGAGGAACTGAGGAACGCAGTTGGTCGAAACTGGTTCTTTCGATGGCATATCGTTTATTTTAACAACCAATCATTTGAGATCAATAATTCCTCGCTTTCGTTATTTTGGTAACAGCCACAGTTTTAATTGCTCTAGAAGTTTTAAATATATTGTGTGGGCGAGTAAAGCTTTACTGATATAAATATTTGCGGTGTGTCTGCGGTGCCGGATAATTAGGGAGCTTAACTATAAGGAGGTTCGCAGCACCAGAGACGACGGCTCGGAAAAAATATAATTTTGATTTGCTCTTCACCACATTTTGCGGGTCATTAGGGTTTTTGGTTTTCTTTTCTCCGCCTTTAGCTTTGTGAATAGAAAAAGATTTTAAAAATGTTCCTCCACGAAGATAAACAAATAGTGAGAACACTTTTGTTATCACGTCCTCGTACTCTCGCAGACCAAAGGTTTTACGTCTACAAAAAACGTTTTCACCAAATACTTGTGAACGGTTTGCGTATCGAAAAAAATCTAGAGTGGCCAAAAAAGACCTAAAAAAAGGTCTTTCACGTTCTGTTTCTAGCGACAAATACGTGCAGGTGCTCAGCTTGATGCATTCCAACGTGCGGTTATTGTATTTACTATTGTTCTTTGCCGTCAGCGTGGCGTCCTCGGTGATGGCGGCTTGGCAATATTTGAGGACGTCCCGATTCGCGACTGAAGTCGGACAATTCATGCTATTGGTGCTTTCATATCGTTACAATCAAGACCGAAGCCCCCAGCACACTATAACGAAGGTTTTATTTGGCATTAGAGATACATTATATGAAGCTC
The DNA here is from genome assembly GCA_025403565.2 of Palythoa heliodiscus. Classification (NCBI taxonomy): domain Eukaryota; kingdom Metazoa; phylum Cnidaria; class Anthozoa; order Zoantharia; family Sphenopidae; genus Palythoa; species Palythoa heliodiscus. Next base: position 9,842 of record JAOBYJ020029590.1, read on the forward strand.
TAAAACAATAAAAGTTGATTGACTATAGAAATCTAAACCAACGCGTGAGTTGAAAGAGACCGAATCGAAGCGTTCAGGCTCAGAATTTTACTTTGGGACAACACGAAGCTGAAAACGCAAGTTTTCGGTCTCACTTGCCAAAGGTTTTACGTCTACAAAAAACAGCGTTTTCACCAAATACGAACGATTGGCATATCGAAAAAAATCTAGAGTGGACAAACTACGTAAGGTTGTTGAAAACAAAAGATAAAATAAAATAAATCACTTACTGGAAATAAAACTTTTTGCAGCATTTACGACGTTGCGGCCGTAGTCTACGGCCTTCATCAGGTTACTGATTGTCACGTGACGTAACTTGGCCACGTGGCAGGCGGCGAGGAAGTTGGCTGAGGGCTAACCTGCGACCATGCCCTCACTCTCTATATCTATATGCCGCAGGATATAACGCTAAAAAATTTTAATAAAATCCGGGAAGGGTTGATTGAGGCCATGACTGTTTAGAATCAAACCGGAAATCTTGATCAAGCATTCGCCACTTCATCATACAGGGACTAAAAATGTGAAAACTGGGTATATAGGATTAAGTGAAAATAACTTGAACACTTCCCGATTTTCGGAGTTTTCTTACGGCATTGCAGGGACATTCATTTGAAATTATCGTATGGCGGTTTTTACAAGACTGTATTTTGAATAACATCGATGTGGTATTGCAGCTTTTTGCATTTTTTCTTTGCGCTTTTGCCGTCTTAAATCTCCTTTTCGCCTCTTATAAAAGCCTAACGCGAATTTTTTAATTTGAACGAACGATTAACGAGTTTAAGTTATAACACACCGAGATATGGAATGCAATGATTAGGAGAAACAACAAGCGCACAGTTTACCTGTTTTAAAAGGAACGAAGATGAAGCGAATAGAGATAAATATTTTTATTTTATTTTATTTTCTACAGCCGTTTTTCATCAACACAACAGAAGTTTCTAGTTCTAAACCACACATTTACAGCTCTGCAAGTGAGTTTTTAAAAGCGATTACCACTTCGTACTAGCCCTAATGACACCATTAATAACAATACAAAAAGCTATAAGATATACCAGAATGTTCAGCGAAAATCAAAGCGGTGACAGGGGCTTCAAGAGAAAACAACACTTTGGCGCGTAGGTAGTTTTCCAAACGCAAGGAAATCTGGAACCTAAGCGATGGAACCAAAATCCAGATTATTGGAGTCTACATCAGAACTTCATGGAATAACTGAGAATTCAGGCGAAGGGAGTTCATTTAATTACTATTCCGTCTGGAACCTGGAATGACCTTTGGCTATGAATCCTCAACGCAGCACTGGAACCAAGAATCTAGCTGAAAAGTAACGCTTTCTACCAGTTGGTGGAATTCGAAAGCCAATATATTTCCTTCTGGAATACAAAATCTTATGTTTGAAATCCAAATTAACTTGATGGAACGAAAATCCAGATTGCTGAAATACACAGTTTACCCGCTGGTGGATCTTGGACTGGCTTACAAAGAGTCACAATTTTTCAGTGATTCACATAGATATCACCGGCTTCTCTTTGTCCTCCCCCCTGAACTCCGACTAGTACCACCTGTAGTTACAGTGATGTTACGTTCAGCTTCTCTCGCTTTTCGTTCCGCCATCTTTCGGTATCTCTGTAGTTCCTGAAAGAATTAGCGTAGAAATAGACAAAATTAACAAGTTTGAATTGAATTTAAACTGGGTTTTTATAAAGAATATTTTGAAAACTTTGAGATTTTTCTAAAATTTTTGCCCTATTTTCCAAAACCAAGAATTTTAGGTCAGTAATAATTTAAGACAAACGTTTTACAAACTGACAATGTTTCTATTGTCTGTGTTGTGTGTTCTAGTTTTTACTATAGTTTAACACAACAGTTTTA
>JAOBYJ020029811.1:0-11739 GCA_025403565.2 Palythoa heliodiscus
ATAATGATTTTATTATCCACCGGATTATTGTGCTCATTTTCATTGCGCAATTAAAGACGATAGTTTTTTTTCAGGGCTTCGATGTCTAACGAACACCTTCAAGAAAATTGAAAAAATACTTGATTGCGGTCATTATCCTTGATTACCGCATAGAATTGGAAATCAAAATGCAAAGCTTTGGTCTATCACGTCTAGTAGTAATACAAACTCCTAGTGTAGAGAATTAACAAGTACTGAAGTAGCATAGAACTTTACTGAATTGAGAGCTAGACTTAATTTGCTACTTTATCAAAGTTCCTGCTACCTTTAGAATTAGAGGGCGTATTGTTTTAATGATTGAGCGATAACTGATAAAATACCAAAGGAGTTACGTTATTTTTCAATATCAAACTGCGTGTTGTGTAGTAGTTCAGCCGATAAGGATCGTTTCTGTACCGACCGTGTTACAAAATAACCGAACCGAACTAACGCACGGGAGGGTAAGAACTAGTTGCCTTTGTAAATTTAACTAAGCTTTATATCTGTGCCTCTATCTGTCTTGAAGTTATACCAAATATTATAGAAATTATGATAATGCCAGTGCGACGGAGTATTGAGCCCTTGTGACTGAGAAAATAATTAGTTTTTAAGAATTTAATATATAGTGATAAAAAATTTGTCTACTTTACTGTTGAATTTTTGTCTCTGTTTTTTTAAATTTTTAAAATCCGTGCATTATAATAGGTTTTCGGGGAGCAAATATTTGAGCAATTGAGTAAGAAGCTCCGCCTTGCGAGGATGCCAAGCAAATATCTTTCATTAAAGTATTCAAACAAAGTCTTGGCCGAATGGACTCTGGATGATATATATGCTCCGCACGCGTGCTTTAGATGTTTATAGTTGCACTGGAAATAGGTTCATCTTTGATCGTATAGCTTTCCAAGAGCAAGGGCTAAAATAGAACTCATCAACCAAATTCTGTTGGCGGCCAAGCTTTGTTTGTGTTCTGCGCCAATTAGGATAAAAGCTACTACCCTTGAATGCTAGCTGTGTCAGCAGTCGCCTGGATGTCGCTGTTTACCTGATATCTGCGGAAGTTTAAAAACTAAATCGCTGTAAAATTGTAAAATAAGATTTTAATGTCATAAAAAGTGAAGTATTTGTGTAGATGTGCCTTTTAACCGGCGCTTATTTTGCTGATTGTGCAAGAATTTACGAAGTAGGCGATCGGAACTATTTAGGTCGATTGTGCTGGATGGCACCATTTAGTAAAAACATACAGCAAAAACCCGCATATAAGAACCTGAATTCTTCTGGGTTAGCCTAAACAGGTTTTTAAAATGGTGCTTACTAATAAATTAGACTAAACAGGTTCTTAGTAGTGATATATATGAGGAGAATTACCCCCATTTTTGCGGCGTAAGTGCGACGCACGCATAAATTATCTTAGCATGACGTCCTACGTCATCAATGAATTATTTCTTTTGTATTCCTAGCTCATAAATAAAATGCTGGATCATTCTTTTGTTTTTGAATGGCTTGCCCCAATTTGCCGGATCACTCTTTGTTTTGAGGCATTGCATCATCATGTGCAGTTGCGTCGCAAAATTGGGGGTAATTCTCTTCATATATAACTACTGTCCTTAAATAGGTGGGGAAAAAAACAAAAAAATTGCAAATTTTCTATAGTCAAGGAAGTAACTTGTCAGTTCTCTTGAGCAGTTGCTAGTGTCTATAATAATTTGAATATATATATTTTTTGTGCTTATTAATATTGACCTGAATGATATTTTCTACCATTTTAACTCATTTACATCACTTTGTCACCAGTCTGTTTTATTGTTTTGAACCCATTTGCTAAAATGAGAACCGAGCTGAAATTTTAGCCTAAAGTGGTTCTTACACAAAGGGGCGCTATCAGACGCCCTGATTGAATGCGCTGAGAAAACTACTTATCAGAGAAGGGGGAAATATCAGTTTTAAAGAGTTTAGGTTTTAGCCAATATAATTTTATAGGAGCTTCAGTGCGGTTGGGTATGTTATTTAATTTTTATAAAGCTGCTGGTACCTTTTCAAGCTGTTTGTTACATACATTACAAAAAATATTACTGAAGTTTTGTTTTATGTGAGCTTAAATGGAGTCCCAAACGCATTTTATCGAAAGCCGGGAAAGCACCAGTCGTAAATACCGCCAAAAATCTGAAACGTTTTTTCGATGCACAAGTTTGTGTGGTCGAAATCTTTTTATGTCGATGCTGTTCGTTATGTTAACTTTTCCGCCGTTTCGTATTGTCCGTACAGTTACTTATAACAAATTTATTGTTAGTATTTACCAAAGCAATCGATATCCATTTTCGAGAGCTCTGATTGCCGGCTCCTGTAGCTTGCGATATCCACGACTATTAGTTGATTTTTCGGAGGAAGTCAAAATGGCGTCGCGTTTTCCATCAGTTTCAGACAAGGACATTTTTACTTTCAACAAAGAAGCCATAATTCCAGCGAAACTAAGAGGGGTATCGCTGAATAAGCGCGCATAGTGACGTCACTAGATCTAGTCAGTTCTTTGCAACAAGTAATAGCGATGCCAGTATTTCATAACACTGTAAAATGTTTTATAACTGTTTTTAAAATTTGTGGCTAAATAAAAAATGGCGAATGTGTTACCTGATTTTAAAACGTGCTCAACTACAATAACCAACTCGTATGAGCGAAGGATTATCTGTCGGATACGTTGACTTTAATTGATTGACTTTAATTGTTTGACTTTAGTTGATTTATTTATACTTCCGTTTGTGTCTTGAATGGCCAATTTTCGCGGCTTAACAGCCATCAATACCATTATACACTTTCAATCGTTGAAATTTAGTTAAAGGTTGTTACAAACAGCATTTAATAAAGAACCAAGAAGTCTTAAAAATAAATAGCGAACGCCTTGTAACATTAACTTCGGTGTATATACTGCTTACAAAATTTGTCGTTTAGTTCCAAAGTTTTAGAAGCTTAAGGCAGACTGTTTTGTTTATGTATTACTGAGGTGCAAATCCACTATTTTACGCAAATTCCACAGACATAAATTGAAAGAACACAGTAATTTTGACTGTCACTTGCCAATATTACATTCCTTCTGGGCAGGAATTGCAAGTATGGGCGCCTATATGAGCACTGATACACAAGAGTGAGTAGACAGCCAAACCTTACACCCACGAGAGGTTTCCATGGTAACTGGAGACCCCCCAAAGAGCTGACAAAAGCATTACTGGAGACGCGCCCTTTAAATCATCCGACTCAGATATTTGCTTCTCAAGAAAAGAAGTAAGTTATATATATATAATACGCTTTGCACTCTCTGTAAACATACATGCATGAGAGCTTCTATGAGCAGCGAGCGAGTCTGGCATGAATTGCTCTAATGAGTCATAGACCACGGTAAGCCAATTCAGCCATTATTGACATTATTGCTACAATCGACATATCTTAATTCGCTCATAAACATCTGATGCGCCAACTTTATGCTTTTAAATACTAGGTGACTAAACGGTATCTCAGGAAATTTCATGTGAGAGTTTGAACTTTCTAGTTAAAACTGAGCCTGGCTGCGTTTGGTGCAACAATAATTGAAAGTCTGCTCGGAATCAAAGAAACGCCATTTCTGAGGGTTACTTAAAACACACACGTATAAAGTTTACAAAACTATTAAGGAGGCATGTATGTATAACGTATTTTAAAGCTGAACATTCTTACATCATAGAAAATGTAAAGTTTACGTTAAAAGCGACAATAGAAGATTTTTGAAGTCTTTCGGATTTGTAACGTGAAAAGCAAACAGTCCTGTTGTTTTATTATGGGTCTGAGGAATATTAAAGGCTGGCTAGTTTGCAAAATAAGTGTTATACTAGCGATTTCTAATAGAAAGTGAAGTGCTGCAAGCATGAAAAATGACCTATGCAAGAATATCATGTACATATTGGAGATACGAATATATGTCAGATAAGAAAATATAAAAACATGAATATCATTTGTTAGTTTAATACATAACAGGTTTTATGAAAAACTGTATAAAAACAATATTTGCCTGACTGATCTAGCTGTTTCTTTTGGACTCCTTGTCGTTACTTCTCTTTTCATGTGTTCATTATTTCAAAACATTTTCAAGTGTGCTCGTATATTTCCGTCGCAGTAGTACGTCGCCAGGTATTCTTTGACTTACCATGTTTGCGTCTGCCTCCGGGTGTCTGGTGAAGTGCTTTCTTAGTGGTAGATGTTTCCTCCTCAGTTCTGACGACATTTCAAATCGACCTCCATCTTTTCTGCATGATAGTGATACTTATGCTCTCCTGTTTGTAGCGAGTCAGCAGATCCTTGATAGTAATAGTTTGAGGCCAGAAGATGCGAAAGATTTTTCTTATAGGCTTTTGGTGTGGAAGGCTGACAGCTTTCTCAGAATCACTTTCTGTCAACACTCTAACCCAATAAAATGGATAGAGAGAACACAGCTCATATATCAGTATATCTTAGCTTGGTGTGCGTACCACTAGTGTGATGACCTCCGTACATTGTTGAGCAACCTAAAGGAGTTCCTCGCTCTATTTAGTTGGCTTTGAATATCTATGCCAGGTTTGCTACCTTGCCTGACAATGCTACCCAGGTACGTGAACTATTCAGTCATTCACTCGATACCCTATTTATTACCAAAATTGAGGCAAATGGCTAAAATCGATACCCTATGTATGACTATACCCTCCTGGGCCGGACATACCTATATACGCCATATACGGGAATACCCCCCCCCGGGTCTCTTTATGCACACTATCAAAGTCTACGAAGTTAATGTAAAGTTGCCTCTGTCATTCTGTGCATTGTTCAGTGATACTGATTAACTAGTGTAAATTGCAGGTCAATACAGCCCCCTGCCTTTGTGGAATCCGACTGTTCTTTTCTTAGCTGCTGACCTACTGCACCATAGATCCGATGGATTATATAATTACACTATAGATTCGATGGATAATTACACACTAGATTCGATGGATAATTAATTACACTATAGATTCGATGGATAATCAACACTATAGATTCGATGGATAATTACACTATAGTTTAGATGGATAATTACACTATAGATTAGATGGATAATTACTCTATAGATTAGATGGATAATTACACTATAGATTAGATGGATAATTATTTTAGCCAATAGTTTGCTCCAAAGTGACGGTAGTGTGATGCCTGGCTAATTATTGCAATATTTATGTGCATCTTTATGACTACACCTTTGGCCCAGCTTTCTGGTAATGTCTTTTCTACCCACACTGTTGTAAATAGGAGATTTAGGATCTTTGCCGACAATTCTGAGTCAACCTGGGGCTTCACCATTTTCTTATGTCTTCAATGGTTGTGATCATCTTGTGTTTACGTAGAGGAGCTGTGTGCATACACTGATCTACTCTAGTCTCTTGGATGTTGGCTTCGATTGATGACGGACGCCTGTTGAAAGTGTTAATCCCAGCGAGCTTCCAGCTGATCTTTTCTTGTAAGCAGTTCACCCTGTAAGGCGTTATCAGACCTTTCGTGTCTGCCTCCATATTTACCACAGATCATCACCATGGTAACTTTATACCCTTACACCGTTCATCTCTATTGGACGCGTTTTCCTCCTAAGAAACATAGCCATTTAATTTATCTGTTCGTGCCAGTCTTTTTACTGTTCAATCAGCCTCTCTATAATAGAGCTTGTAGCGTTCCAGTAGCCGAACTGCCGGACTTGGTATCTATTAATTTCTTCTTCAGGGTTCTTCTACTCTCGATAGCTTTCATAATTGCTTTTTTATCCACTTCTACCTCTTCGTAGCTTTTCTTTAAAGAATCCTGAAAAAAAATTAATTTTATGATTTAAAAATCCTAAACATGTCTGGCTGCTGTTTGTGTAAATTGAGGCCACATCCTTCCATCATTTACTGTGTCCAAGTCAGGTGTATCAGTGCCAGATTAATCAGCCAAGGATTGGAATCTATATTTCTCTTCCCAGAGGAAAGAGCCTGGGTACGAGGTAGCGTTCTTCACTATGAAAAAATCCTAGAGTTTATTAGCCTGATCTTCAGATTGGGCCTGGGTCCTACGCTTTTTTCCACCCTCCATGAAGTGAAGCGTAGGACCCAGCTGGCCTCGTCTGAAGATCACGCTAGGAGTTTGTCTAATTGCATAGTAGCTTGCGGCCAGCGCTTCTAACTTCATCTTCAAACGTGTTATTACAAGGTAATGATCGCTTTCTAAGATCTGGTTTTTGCCGCGAGCATGAAAACTTCATTTTTTTTTCAGATAGGTTTGTAAATGGAGTCGAGTCTATAAATCACAGAAATGGTCACAAAATTGGCATGATCAATCGCCAGAATTGTAATTTAGGATTTTCATCCCCAAATTATACTCGACATTAGGTTGTATTACAAATTTGAAAAACATATCTATTTTGAAATACTAATAAATTTAACCATATCTATTTATAATTATGAACTTGTTTGAAAGGAGGAAGAACTGGTTATCTTTTGTTTTGCTTGATAACTCGATTGGGTAAATCTCTTGGAATCTACAATGCAACTGGAAGATAAAACGATGCTATTAATTACTTAAAATAGTGCATTTAACACTTAATCGCACTCTTATTAACCAATCAGATTCTAGAAACACCATTGATTCCGGATGGACGTGATAAACAGTTGTGTGTGGCGACTGGTGCATGAGGCCTGAGTGATAGCAAGCAGGACTGGAGTGAGTGAGGCGTGTGACTTCAGCTGTTGGTGAAAACAACACGATCAAACAAAGAGTAAAGTTTTGTTGTTGCCAGTTTAAGTGAAGTGATATATGTACCACTCGCTGCATCTGATCTGTACATCAGACTAATCGGTGATCTTTTCATGCACGCCGCTCAGAATCGCGAAGTGCTTTGTAGGTCTGTATTTTAACTGAATTTAATAATTAATCTTACAGCTTAACTCTTTATGTCTTCGAGGCAATATTTAAAGTGTATATTCAACGATCGTTTAGAGTAAAAATGTTGTTTAAGAATTCATGTTTTCAATTCCCATTTCGCAATGTTCTTATATTCGATGAAAAACTTTCGTGCACTAGCTAGCTTATCTTATTGAGCCATCTTCAATTAAACCGGCTTAATTTATACGCAGCTCTTATCTCCACGAGTTGCCACTCAAAGTGAGCCGTTAAAGTAAAATCACAAGCCATAACCTGGGTACTTACGTGATGAAAGGAACAGTTTCCGCCTGGAAATGGAATGTGAAATGTCTGTTCTTATTTAATAGAACCATTAAAATTTTACCAAGGCTTATTGTTCTAAATTTTTGGCGACCTCAGCAGTTCTGTTCTTTATTTGTTCTATTCTGTATGAGCGGTTTACATTGAATGAAGACAAAGCAAGGTAGAAACAAGGCATTTTAACTAAAGAGACACCTCCCACATCGCTCCGTCATACAAAACACATGTACTGTAGTGTACAGCTGCATCGTTGCATTGTTTTCTGAGTCGTGCTTAGATCTCAGACCACTGAGTGAATCTGCGTTTTGTACTATATCAGTGTTGTCTTGCCCGCTAACTTGAATTACGAGTTCAGTCAAGTTTCTACCTGAAAGATTTTCCCAGTTATCAAGTCCGGCTCAACTTGAGCTTTTCCTTAAATTGTTCTTTTCAAATTTTGCCGACCAATTTGAGCTCCGTTGTTCTAAAAAGAAAAAATGTAACAGTTGTATCACTTACCGACAACACGATTTTCTCCAAATCTCTTGCAGAGTGACCCAAAAGTTCACTCTTTAGATATGAAAGCTGCTATTATTTCATTGAAGTATATACTGACAGCTCAGTTATCTTTCCCGAGTTCCATAGGATTCAAGTTCACCTTTCGTGTTTATCTCGCTTCGACTTGAAAATTTTAACGTGCTTTATTGAATCCAATTCGGTAATTGATGAAATCTTTGTTCAGTCCAAACAATGGATTTATACAAACTGAATGACGCTTTATTTTACTTTAACTAACGATTCTGTCCCTAAAAAGATTAAAACTACTATATAGGGAAAAAACTAGTATTTGGACAAGCATTTAAAGATATACAAATCTATATCTTTTTTGTTCAAATTTATCCTTGGTTCAAATCTTATTTTCCATTTTTTTAGTGTATGGTAATGTATGATAATATATGATAATTTTCAAAACAGTGTAAAATAAGTTTAAATTAAACTAATGATACTTTTTTTTGATAACAGCATATCTAAACTAACTGAATTGAAAATACATATTTTTTTTTATATAAAAAGCGTACAAATTTTGATCTACGACTATGACCCAAAGACGAGCTAGACAGCTACTGATGCAAATGAAAAAATACAATTTACAAAGTTTAATCGCCCCGTTCAGTAAAAGCTTAATCACTGTACACACGTGATTATTCGCCTCAAATGATGTAGCTAATCCACCTTACATTAAAAGCTACAATTTTCTTTACAAATTCCTCTCAAAAGATTTGCCTTCTTTTTACTGAGCTCACAAAAGAAATAGTTAATCGGATATGTTAAAAACTAAACTTGGATCCGGTAGGGACCATCCCATGACCAAGTTATTTCACAAACCCATTTTTGAAAAATAGCCTTCCATTAGAAATCATATTTAAAAATGATCTACAGGTGAACAATCAACCCAGCGCCATTGTATATTTGTAAATCCTCGGACGCGAAATCCAGTTAATTTCTTTTTAGAATTTGCATTGATTCAATGCCCAAAGAGCGCTAGTTTGAGACAACACTGCAATTTAAGTGAACCTCTCGTGTTTATTTTGCTTTGAACTTGAAAGTTTTAACGCGGTGCTCTATTGAATTTGGTAATTGATGAAATATTCATTCAGTCCAAACTCAATGGATTTATACAACCTAAATGACGCTTTATTTCATTAACTAACGATTCTGTCCATAAAAAGGTCAAAGCTATTGAAAAAAATTAAAATAGTATTTGAATGGGCATCTTCTAATATACAAATATTTTCCGATTCAAATTTATCCTTGGTTCAAATCTTATTTTCCATTTTTCCAGTGTATGGTAATGTATGATAATGTATAATAATGTATGATGATAATTTTAAAACAATGCATAATAAATTTGAACCAATTTTTCTAAAGATAAATTTGAATCAAAGCATATATCTAAACTAACTGAATTGAAAATACAAAATTTATTTTTTTTGTATAAAAAGCCAGCAAATTGTGATCTTCGGCTAAAAATTGACCGAAAGTCGCGCTGGGCCACTATGCAAATAAAAAAACTATAGTATACAAACTTTAATCTCCCCTTTGTATAAGCTAGATCACTGTCCACACGTAATTTTTCGCCTCGACCAATGTAGTTAATCCACCTTACATTAAAAGATACAGTTTTTGGATTTACAGATTCCTCTCAAAAGATGTGCCTTCTTTTTAGCTCACAAAAGAAATCGTTAATCGCATATGTTAAAAACTAAACTTGGATCCGGTAGGGACCATCCCATGACCAAGTTATTTGACAAACCCGTTGTTTAAAAATAGTTTTTCATCGCAAATTATATTTCAAAAAGATTTGCAGGTACAATCAACCTGGCGCCATTGTATCTTTACAAAATCATCTGACGTAAAACCCAGTTAATTTCTTTTTAGAATTGCATTTATTCAATCTACCAAAACTAATTTGAGAGAACAACGCAATAAGAACGCAAATGTCTTAATTAAAAAACATGTTTGCTTTTAAGTTTCGAGTAATCAACGTTTTAATCTCGAGAGCTCGTTAACATATCATGAAGCACAAGTCGTGCAGTTTCGTGTCAAAACAAGCACATTGTTGTAGCTTAGTAGTTCGCACTGGCTATTTGTGAATAGTAAAAAAACTAAAACAGAAAGGATTACGTTTAGTAAGCTCGTCAATATTAATTTTATCCGTTTATTCTTGTATGTATTTTAAAAACATATCTGATTTCCTATCCTTTGCGCACTAAATCGGTCAGAAAATTTTCTGTGTCTTTCTTCTGATATAGTGCACTGTATTTCTAATATATTCAATGATTTTTAACCTGTTAGCTGCTATAATTGATAATGGTCTTTTTTATTCTTTACAGGTTTAATTGTTTTTTGCAACCTTAAGAATTAATCGGGTGACGAACTAAGCTATTTTGAAGGGTAGCTCGATTGAATGATCTGGTTGATCATATTTGAACCAAAGTTGAGGTAAGGTAGGAGAGAAACTTTTTGCTCTATTTGATTCATAGTTGAAATGCTCAAGATTGTGTTTGACTTGTGCATGACAATGATTGTGGCTAAAAGAGCCACCGAGACTAAACTAATTTGTATTTATTCAATTTGACTGAAATCAGCTGTGCAACTTGTAACAAAATTACCTGATCTTCTCTAATACAGTAAGAAGCACCTGATATCCGTATAGAAAACATTTCTCTAAACAATGTTTTGACAACTGTTTTTTATTCTACGAATTCTGTATATAACCGAAAGTTGATTGTCTAACTCACAGATAAACGTTAGTGAGCAGATAGCAACAATTTTTGTGTTCTATCCCCCATTTTTATTTCATATGCAAGTTTTCCTGTTTGTTTCACGGCCCAATATGGACATAACCATTCCAATTCCAAGCGGCGCCTTTAAGATTTATATCTGACCTTGTACTAACGAAAAAGATATTACGTTCGTCTTCGATTCACATTAGTGTGAGGCGCACATTATACTGCCCAATACTGGCAACTTTCCCTAAGCATTACTACGATTTCAAGAAAGAAAAATAGTATCGGGTACTATGAATCGAAGATGTCTACAGATCGAAGAACTGCAAACTATTTGTTGTTGCTGTTAAATAAATTGTTCAGATCACATTTTTCAAAAGTAAGACATTAATTAGCGTCTAGAGAAAACAAAAATCACGTCAGTAGAATGGCTCTGCGACAGGTGGAAAACAAGTTTGCAATTAGTCCAAATTTGCAATCTGCAATTAATCGCCTTAGCTAATCCGTTATGCTACAATGCTATTAAAAAGCTAAAGTTCAATTTTTCTGAATTAGCTCATAGAGTTAGGCTTAAGAGGAGCAAAAGTCGCAAACAACACAAATTCGAAAAAGCTATTTTATATCAATTCTTTTTTATATAAATGTACCATGTTAAATATCGACAATTTAAAAGTTTGTGTTGAAAACATGTCCAAAGCTGAGAATTCTTGAGAACATGTCAGTTAAGTGTGCCTAAAATTTAATATAATATAATAAATGGAATAAATAGAATAAAATATTTTTAATTGAGCTTCTGTACTGACACAGCACGAAATCGTAGATTTACGCTCCTTTATAATAAACGTAAAGCAGCGTAAAGTTGTATTTTGAGCTTTACGCCGGTTACGTAAGGCTTCATAAAGATGCGTAAAGTTGGTGAAGCGTAAAGCTATTTAAAGACGATTTAATGTCGCGTAAAGTTCAGCTTAACGCATGTTGCGTAAATCTGCATAAAAGAGCAGTAAAGTAGTCAAGCGTAAAGCTAAATAAAGATGCATAAAGTCACGTAAAGATAAATTTTACGTATGCAGTATAAATCTGCATAAAGAGCAATAAAGTGTCGAAAAGGAACTTGGCCTTAAAGCCAAGGATTGTTTGTTAAACTTCGCTTGGGTAAATGGTAAATTGAAATGACCAGTCTTAAAACTGAACTGATCATTTTCAAAGTATAACTCAAAAACCCACTTTGGTT
>JAOBYJ020030028.1:0-11737 GCA_025403565.2 Palythoa heliodiscus
TAAACATACATGTATTGAGCAAATAGATGTTACAATACCAATGTATTAGTACGAAACAATGCTTTGGCAATATGTAAAAGTTTTTATATTATGCCAATAAAGCCATTCCAACTACTACTGCTGCTACTAATACTAATACTAATACTAATATGCTGTTGCTTCTTTTATTAGAGCTACCCCTAGTGTTTTGTCATTTCTACATTCATTTACTACAACTTTTCTGCTGCTTTTCAATAATTAAGTGCTCTTTGCCTTTTTACCTAACCTCTAATGACAGGTCGCAGCCATCACCAATCACGAGTAAGCGAATCGCTAACATTATTGAGTATCTGACGTATGAGGTTTGGCGCTACGCCAGGCGGGGTCTGTACGAAGAGGACAAGTTCCTTTTTACGCTGCTCGTTGCACTCAAGATTGAACTGCAGAGCAAGAAAATCAAACACACTGAGTTTATGACGCTGATTAAGGTAATTACCCAATCAAAATCCTTTAAAGGGATCCTCGATAATATTAATCTCAATAATAAGTCCACATTAGCAGCTCAAATTTGATAATTCTGTGTATATACTTCACGCCAAGCGATTTGTTTTGATCATTTCCACTGTTTGAATTTCTCGCGGGTCGCCATCTTAAAATGTGACGTGTATAGTTGCAGTGCCAGACCCCCACTCGTTCATTACTTTTGTTTTTATCAAGAGGAGAGACTGGCACTGCAACCATTATACGTCAGATTTCAAGATGGCGGCCCTCGGAAAATCCAAACCACAGAAATGATCAAAACAAATTGCTTGGCGTAATCTATATACAGAGAATTATCAAATTTGAGCTGCTGGTGTGCACACAAGATAAAGAAAAGTCTTATTTGAGATTGATATTGTTGGACCCTTGAAATTACGTAAACCAAGGTTCATGAGTATGAATCCTGGCCAGACCACTGCGTTGTGTTGCCTTGAGTAAGAAAATTTACTTCTTGACTCCCGAGCGTCCGCTTTGGGAAAGCTTGCTAGTTAGTTCTGCGTCTAGGGAATTAAAGGACTCTCATCTGTTACTTAAACAAGGTTCGTAGCAGTCTTTAAATTCCTTGAAAGTCTGTGAATTAAGTCTTTAAAAGTCTTGACATTATTAAAGAATGTTTTCTTGAGGTCTTTAAAAAGTCTTTGAAACAGAATAAACGGCTTTGAATATCTTTTAAACTCAGTTATTTGATTAACTTCTTTATTCAAAAATTCATTATGATATGCTCGACGCCGCTGCCAACCGCGGTATCACATGATTTGGCCAGCGGTATCACATGATTTGGCCTAGTTTATTTATTCATAATGCCAAAAAAGCTTTGAGTTCCTCGCGGTTATTGGCACAGATTCAAGTTCTGAACTTGATTATGTTATATTTGCTCGTATTTTCACATAGAAAGTCTTGGAAAAGTCTTTAAAAATGGTTGGAAAAGGTCAGTGAAAGCCTTTGAATGTCTTATATTTGCTCGTATTTTCACATAGAAAGTCTTGGAAAAGTCTTTTAAAATGGTTGGAAAAGGTCAGTGAAAGTCTTTGATTTTTTCGGATATTTAGGACTATCTAAATCTAAATCCTTTCACGAGCCTAAGTGGCCCATTGGAGCCGGTACGTATCTCCGGTTTCTTTAGTGTTAAGCCCCTTTCAAACGATGATAGTTGAGCATGATAGTAGATGATAGTTTCAGCTATCATGTACGTTTGAAAGCCAACTATCATTAACTATCATCGACTATCATTGAGTTTGAACATGTTCAAATTTGACATGATAGTGGATGATAGTTTTTATCGTTTGGACGCATGATGAGAGTCGATGATAGTTTTTCGCTCTACGGCCAACTCTTTCAAAATGAGATGATTCATCCCCTTCTCGTTTCGTCTTCGTATCCAAGCTGTCGTCTTTCCTTTTTTGTAAGCTCCTCATCGATAGTATTCAAAAGTATCAAATATATTGCCGCTTTCCTAGGTTCATAAACAGCCATTTTTTCTGATTGTAACAATTATATACATCAAATCTGCAACATTATCGCCGCTATCTTTGTTTACATTTTTATGTATCAGGGGGACTAGGCACTTGCGACTGATTGCGCGATTTATTTTGGACTATCATCAACTATCATGGCTCGTTTGAACACATGCATGATAGTCAATGATAGTTGATAATAGTTTTCAGCCCCAAGCTATCATAAACTATCATCCACCGTTTGAAAGGGGCTTAAAGCGGATGAGAGTCATTGACTCCCCCTGGACGGGACACTAATCCGTCGCAGGTTAGCCCCCATCAGAAGCTGGTACTCATTTTACCGACCCCATAAGGATGGAGAGCTGAGTCAGCTTTGGCGGAAAAGAAGGTCACACAAATGTTCAATTACTCGGCAGAGCCGGGATTTGAACTTGGGACCTTGTAGTTGGAAAGCAGAGATCTTACCACTGCGCCAACTACGCTGCTATATCTTTAGGACTATGAACCTTGTTAATAACGAGTAAGCTTTACTCTTGTGAACCAGTTTTGTTCCTCAAAAATTTAGACTGTTCTTGATAGTTTTGTTTGAGGTTGACCATGGCTGCGTTGATAATGCCATTAACGATGCCGTTGCAGGAAGTATTCTCGCATGATTGTTTAGACTTTATTCGCTGGCCTCAATACTTTCCCAATACAGTCCTCTTGGAAAATAAGATGTTTTGTTTAAGGCGAAATTTCTTTCGTGTCATTTTCATTTCTGTATGTGAGACAAAGAACTTTATTTCCCAAGAGGACTGTATTAGGAAAACATTGAGGCCAACGAATAAGGTCTATTAATGCTCAACTGCCTGTGGTTGATCACGACTACGGTGGTGATGATGACGGTGCCTTTTTGGCCGTGAAACTCATAAACAAAGCAGTTATATAATAAGAAACGGTAGTACGGTTGGCGCACTCGTACGATCTCTGCCTTCCAAACTCTAGGTCCCGAGTTCAAATCCCTTCTCTGCCGAGTGTTGGAAAATTTGTGTGATTTTCTTTTCCGCCAAAGTTGACTCAGCTTTCCATCCTTACGGGTCGGTAAAATGAGTACCAGCTGTTTGGCGACTGGAAGCCATTTCAGTCTTCGTAATACTGGTGGATTAGTGTCCCGTCCAGGGAAAGTCAATGACTCTCATCCGCTTAGCACTACAGAAACTGGAGATAAGCACCGGCTGCAATGGCCCATTTAGGCTCGTAAAAGGATTTAGCTTTAGCTATATAATAAGAGATTATTAACCGAGTGTGAGGCCTGTTTGAAAAAATATTAGACCAAGGTCTTGACAGTACGCACCGTATATGGCCCGTGGTTCGAATGCGCATTTTGACGGACCGCACGTCGACCAGTCGGAATGCAGGAAGGTGCAAGGTCATATAATAATATTTGTTACTTCTTTGCTGAGTCAGGATGGTCGAGTGGTAGTGGGTTCAGGATGTTCGAGTGGTAGTGGATTCAGGATGGTCGAGTGGTAGTGGATTCAGGATGGTCGAGTGGTAGTGGATTCAGGATGGTCGAGTGGTAGTGGATTCAGGATGGCCGAGTTGTAGTGGATTCAGGATGATCGAGTGGTAGTGGATTCAGGATGGTCGAGTGGATTCAGGATGGTCGAGTGGTAGTGGATTCAGGATGGTCGAGTGGTAGTGGATTCAGGATGGTCGAGCGGTAGTGTTCACCCCTCCTACCTCCGTGATCTCAGGATCGAATCCTGGGCTCATAGGCCGATGGGCTCAGATTTGTCAATCTCAGTGTGACTTAGGGGTATTTTCTCACGGTACTCCGGTTTTCCTATACAAAATCGACTTTCACGCCGAAATCTGAGCCATCGCACGATTAAACATTAGCCACTGCAGGGATTTCGAAAAAAAGGAGTTGCGCGTCTCAAATCTTTTTGAAACTCACGGCACGGGTTAGGAAGAATGTGCCACTAAGCACTTTCGCAAAAAGACGTTAAAATTAATATTCTATTTTTTATTTCTATTGAAGGGTGGTGCCTAATTGAATTTGAAAGTGTGCCCTCCAAAATGAAGTATTCATTATTTATTTCCATTAAAGGGTGGTGCATCACTGGATTTGAAAGCGTGCCCTCCAAAGCCAAGCAAGTGGATTACGGACATGACGTGGCTGAACTTGGTGGAACTCAGCAAGTTAAACCAGTTTACAGACATTTTAAACCAGATTGGACGCAACGAGAAGCAGTGGAGAAGTTGGTTTGATAAGGAGGCACCGGAGGAGGCGGAAATACCCGATGGATACAACAATTCTCTGGATACTTTTAGAAAACTTCTGCTAATACGGTAAGTTATAGGTAACTCTACTGCGGTGCTGCACTAATGGATCTATGAATCTCTTTCTCTAACAGAATGTCCAGTCATATATCAATGTATGTTGTTCAGTAGTGTGAAAGAAAGAATGAACAGTTGTCAGAAAAAAATTGGTATATTCCCCGGCCGAGCGCTAATCGAACCCACGTCATTCTGTATTCTAGTCAGGATTGCTAACCACTGCACCCATCAGGACCCACCACGCTAGCAACGTAACAGTTTCACGATTAGTTGAGTTGGTTACACGAGGGTCCTCGTTCTTCCAACCCTTGCGTATGTTTTAGATTGAACAAGTCTTAAAAAGGTTTGCTAATTTTTATTCTAGTCCAAGACACAAACTAGATGAAGGGATTTAGGAAAAACATATTTACTAAGTTAAAAGATTGTTAATTCGTTTCGAATTACTATTTGTTTTTGGTTGTGAGATTTACTTACATAAGGAAACACAAACATAGAATATAGCAGAAATTAAATTCCGACAAAGACATTTTAATTTTAAGATCAAAATATGAGCGTAAAACAAAATAAAATTGAAACAGTTACATTTCGGACTTGTTTCACATCCGTGGTCATGCTAAGGATACAAATGAGCTCCGCCTTAATGTACATACTACAAAATCATTCATAACTTAGTGTTATGTTGTACTACAAGTTCTACTGATGCCTTTTCAAACACAGGTCCTGGTGCCCAGATCGCACCATTTCACAAGCGCGCAAGTATGTCGGGGAAGCCATGGGTCATAAATACACAGAGAATGTGATTCTAGACTTAGAGAAAACTCAAGATGAAGCTAGCAACCGAACACCGCTGATCTGCTTCTTATCTATGGGCTCAGATCCAACCAATAATATCGAGGCTTTGGCCAAGAAACTCAAAATTGGTGAGTGCGTGATGGGGTGTAATCTAAAGTGTTTTGGCTTTTTATTTTCTTTGATGTGATTTGATTTGATTTGATTTGATTTGATTTAATAGTATAACAAGTTACCGTATGGTTGGAAATGTTTGTGAGTATGAATTTTTGCTTAGAGCTGGGTTGTCCAAAACTGGTTTAACTTTAACCCTGAGTTAAGCCGAAATTCAAAGAACATATTCTTTACCAAAGAAAGATTTACCCTGCATATAAAGTACTGTTCAGATTTTCAAAGAAAACAAAATGTCAGCTCCAGAATTATAGCCTGAAACAGTCTCTATAAGGCTGGAAACAGAAAGATGAGTTAAAATTTTATTCCTGGGTACTACAACTTGGCGTTTGAACAACTAAGCCCAGGGGGATTAACTTTATGGAAGCCGAGTTTAGGGCCGGCATTGGGAGAAACAGGCTGTATAACAAACAGTGACGATCATCAAATTAAATAGGAAAAGGGTAGGAAGTCGCAAGTTATGTAGACTTAATTATTCTTCTAAATGAGACGTGTTAGAAATAAACTTAGTAAAACCTTTGAATTTGATGCAAGTGTTTATGACGTTTATTTCTGATACGTCTCACTTAGGCCTAGGAGGTTGGCTTGGTTGCATCTCTGATATGCTTTAATCTGACAGTATGATGCAGTTATGAGACATATGCGCTTGTCGTTGTGCTATGGTTATGTGACCGCGTGATGCAGCCGCAGCCAAAGACACACATTTCATCCTTGCTCACCATAGGGTTCTCAGTAGCTCAGTGGTTAGAGCATCCGATCGGTATACGGAGGGTCGTGTGCTCAAATCCCATCTGGAACTCGGATTTTTTTCAGAATATATGAATTTGATGCAAGTGTTTATTAATATTTTTTTGTTCTTTAAACTGCATTTCGCAAAGGGTTCAACTCCTTTACTTCCTGTTTTGGCTTTAGGATTCAAATATTGTCTGGAAAGCCTTATCTACTTTGTTAACAATGTGTTGTCTACACTTGTTACAGAATGCCGTGCCATCTCCATGGGACAGGGACAAGAAGTTCACGCCAGAAGACTCGTCTCTCAGTCCATGCAAGGCGTACGTTTTACCATAAATCTTTAACAAAAAACTAACTTTGAATCCATACATCTGATCCAAATTGAGTCACCCACGATAACCATCTTCCAAAGCAAAATTGGAATTCATAAAAATTTCCATTACAAGTTTTTGATAAAGATTTATAATTCCACCTTATTGAATTAAAACATTTCATAAGATACAGTGAAAAGTACAGAGATTTCTTTTTTTTAGTTTTTATATTTGCCTAACACTTAAACCTCCATGCAGGCTTTGCCCTTCCTTGAATTATTTATCAAATAGAGCGTTTTCACGCACTCCCTAGAGACGCCAAAGACAGAAGACGAAGCGGCCATGTTGGTGCCGTAAACAAAAAAAATTATCAAAATTCTTTTGTTCAATGGAATCAATGACGTCGGGTGAAAACGCTCTATAGTTCGAAAAACTTCGGTATTTTCTACTGAAGAACGTTTTAAGAAATTTCCGCCAACGCTGTTTATGATATAAGGTTACCAGGAAAGTAGATTTGAAACGTTATTCTCAACATATGTCGTGTTAAATTTTTGAAAAGAAGAATCTAATCTAAGTGATTGGGCATCGGGGATGATTTCATAACCCATTTTCCCTTCAACGTGCTCATCAAAACTGACCAATGTGTTAATTTCAAATACCGCTAAAAACGAAATTACGACTGATTGACGCTGGTTTTTATTCTTGCCTATCATTAAAAAACCTCTTTTTGAAAAAATTGGTTAATGTGGTACGAGCAGGTATCAGAGTGGTGAAGTACTTCTAATTCTTACAATGTTTGTTTCTAAATTCAGGGAGGTTGGGCACTTCTACAAAACTGTCATCTGGGATTAAATTTCCTAGATGAGTTGATGGACACTGTTATGGAAACCGAGACGATACACGAGAACTTCCGCTTGTGGATGACGACAGAAGTTCATCCCCAGTTCCCCATCGGCCTCTTGCAGGTATACTTGGAGACATTGAGTGCTTTGTCCCCGGGGGGGGGAAGATTTCCAACTTTTCGGGGCGGGGATGCTCGTCATACCTCTTAAGGGTAAAAATTCATGGATTTGGTACCGCTTAGGGTGCCAGAGACGAAATTTTGACATTTGAATACAGTGTGGTACCTTTTAGGCCTTCCTCAGTATCGTGCAAACAGAGACAAAAAATCACGTATCGGCAGTTGTCTGCATGTGCACTTTTGGGTGGTACCTCTTAGGGTTTGAAATCGACCTGAGGCACGCCCAAATTGGTACCTCTTAGGGGTTCCGTTGAAATCTTTCGACAAGCATCCCCGCCCCAAAAAATTGAGAGTCCCCACCCCCCTTGGGGGCTTTGTCATGTCTTATCAGTCGTACAACAAACTCCCTGGGTTGTCATAGATCAAGCAAAAGTTGGGGAATTTGATGCCTGACTGCTGACGCCTTTCATGGAAGTTATTTTGTGTTGTTTTGTTTAAAAGTGGTTTCGTTGGCCTGAACTATATTATAAACAATAATAGCATGTTTTGTTCGTGATATTTATACCATACAATTACTTGCTAATCAAATACATAACAAAACTACCGAGGAAGTTCCGTTGTGGACCCGGCAAAAGTCTGCAGGCAAAATAAAACAACTTTAAACTTTGAACTTTGCGCGTCACACCACCAAAACAAATCCAATCAGATTTAAGTGTTTGAGTTTGTATTTGCACGAAATTATGAATTTCTGCACGGAATTACACATTTTTGCTCAGAATTACAAGGTGATTGCACTGCTCTTGACCAATCACAATCAAGTATATAATTACCCCTGTGATCTGGAAAAATTAATGCTAAGTCAAAGAAAAGTCAGCGAATTTTTAAGTGAGGTTTGGGTTGCAACTTTGACCTCAATTATCGATGAATTTAATGTAATCTCCAAAATTTCTGTTTGAAGTTTGCATTTACGCCATCTTCGAAAAGTAAACCGGCTTTCTTATGACGCTGTTTATTTGGGTACGCGCACGAATGTTTCTACAATAGTTATAACGTTTCTACATGGTTCTTGTAACTTTTTACTGTGATGTCACTCACAATACTTATATTAATCTCCGCTGCATTTTCCGCAGATGTCAATAAAATTTACGAATGAACCTCCACAAGGCTTGAGAGCTGGACTGAAGCGAACTTACAACGGTATGTTTTTCGACTGTTTATTCTTGTGTCCTAAATAAATGAGAGGGCTATGAATTTAATAAAAATAATAAACATGGATTAAAACCGGTGAACGTAATAGGGAGGGAGAGGATTTAATGAATAGACAAAAAAATTGGAACTGTATAGCATAAATAACCTGACTTTCTGGTTTTAAATAAACAAACATGAACTGTTTATTATTCCCGCTTCGATCTGTTTAATTTTCAAGTTTGAATACTCATTAAATCCTTAATATTAATAAACTGGGGGGGAAGCCAAAATATGCGGCTGGAAGTCCGTTAAAATCAGCGTAAAACAAACGCCTCCCCCTGTTTATTTTGAAAGTGTGTATCTTTCTTCAAACTTAGAAAAACGTTAACTGAAAAATCAAGAAGGAACAACTCTAAATCCAATAGCCAAAACTTTTTTATGATAATCAAGCAAGCCGAAGAGTTAAAATTTGTCTGTAATTCTACAACCACGTCTAAATTTACGATTATAAGCGGCCTTGTTTGCTGTTTTAAGACTACCGTAAATCCTTGATTAAGCGCCGTGGCGCTTATTCGAGGTGCGGCGCTTATTTGAGGTGCGACGCTTATTTGAGGGCGGCGCTTATTAAGTTGGTGGGCCTAGGTGCGGCGCTTATTTGAGGGCGGCGCTTATTAAGTTGGCGGGCCTCGGTGCGGCGCTTATTTGAGGGCGGCGCTTATTAAGTTGGCGGACCTAGGTGCGGTGCTTATTTGAGGGCGGCGCTTATTAAGTTGGTGGGCCTAGTTGGTGGGCCTTCTGAGTACCTATATAACGAGAATCGAAAAATTTGTTCATGATGTTGTTTCTTGACTTAAATGAAAAAAGCGGGAGTTAAAGCCCTTAAGAGTTCACAAGTAATTCATTTTTGTATGTAGGCATCTCACGAGACCAACTGGACATTAGCAGCTTGTATCAGTGGAAACCCATGTTGTACGCAGTGGCCTTCCTCCACTCCACCGTTCAGGTAAGGAGACTGGTCAGGTGCTGTGCGATATGACTTGTTGCTCTTATCACAAACGAGTGGAAACCTGGGCACTAGTTTACCGCGCGGGGGTTGGGAAAGCGTTTCGGTAGCTTGCGACCTGTTCGTCGTCCTATGGCGGGAAAAGTAAAAGTTAAGCTAAAATGACTGGATCATTTGACACTGGCTGTTAATTTTAAATTAACTTTCAGATTCATAGACAGGGGGGACGTACCCTTCCCCCGAACCCCCTCACGGGCCAAAAAAGTTTGAAGTAGTGTACTAAATTAAAACGAAAATGAATTTTAAAAAGTATTTTACTATGTCTAAGTCTTATCTTTAACCTACCTAGTAAGGCCAGAGTCAATATGTACTAGAAAATATTGAAGTTGCAGCTATTTTAAAAAGTTTTTTTCTCGTTATTATTTAACATATTATCTTATAGGAAAGACGAAAATATGGGCCACTAGGATGGAATATTCCTTACGAGTTCAACCAGGCAGATTTCACGTCCAGTGTGCAGTTTGTTCAGAATCATCTGGATGATATGGACATCAAAAAAGGGGTATCCTGGAACACGGTGCGCTACATGCTTGGCGAGGTGCAGTATGGGGGCCGAGTTACCGACGACTTTGACAAGCGGCTACTCAACACTTTTTCTAAAGTATGTAGTGCTTATAGTATTGTTTGTGATGTTTCTATGTATCTTCTGTGCATAGATGTGTCTTATTTTTAGGGATTCGTACATAAATGCTAAAACTTTAACACTTGCTCATGTCCTTGAGATAAACAGTCTAATTGCTCCAACTAAATTTCGCATCATCTTCATCTTCTTCTTCTTCTTCCTCCTCCTCTTCTTCCTTTTCTTGTTCTCCTTCGTCGTCTTCTTCTTCTCTTCTTCTTCTTCTCTTCTTCTTCTTCTCCTTCTCTTCTTCTTCTTCTCCTTCTTCTTCTCCTTCTTCTTCTTCTTCTCCTTCTTCTTCTTCTTCTTCTTCTTCTTCTTCTTTTTCTTCTTCTTCTTCTCTTCTTCTTCTTCTCCTTCTTCTCTTCTTCTTCTTCTTCTTCTTCTTCTCCTTCTTCTCTTCTTCTTCTTCTTCTTCTTCTTCTCTTCTTCTTCTTCTCCTTCTTCGACTTCTTCTTCTTCTTGCTTGTAAATGGTCTTGGTCTTTCCCTTCTTCTTCTCCTTTAACTTCCTCTTCTTGCTGCTGCTGCTGCTCTTACTCTTCATCATCTTCGTCTCCTTCTTCAATTTCTTCTTTTACTGCTACTGCTACTACTACCACTACAACTACAACTGCAACTACTACTACTACTGCTGCTACTATTGCTACTACTGCTATTACTGCTACTACTACTCTACTCCGTATTTCTCTTCCATTACGTTTTACTTCTTTTTTTCTCCTTATCTTCAACAATGTCAACTCCGTGCTAATTAACAATTAGAATAAAAGCTCGCGAAGCCCTCTTCATTCTATCTATTAGTAGAAATCTCTGAAGAAGAAACAAAAGAACAACGATACTTTTTTGATAAGTAATGTTTTAATTTTTTCAAAGTCAAAGCGATGAGTGTTGACAATATTAAATTTTCACAGGATCAACTGTTTGTCAAGTGAAACTTGTTAAATTAATGTTTTAAACTAATTTTTTTCTTACCTTTGAAAATTTTTACATCGTATTTTGTTGCTGTCTTTGTTTTATCTTGAATTGGTTTGTCAATTAGAAACTACAAATCGTTTGGATTGTTTGTTTACATCCGGGCATCATCCCGCAGACGCTATCTATCACCTGATAGATAGTGATACGGTAGCCAATAAGATTGCAGTATTTGCGACAGATAGTGACTAGATTCTTACTAATTACTGATATATTTACTGTTTTTGTAAACCTTGCTTTGGCCCGGTTTTTTTTCTTCGTGAGCAGTGGAGCTAATTAAGAAATAGCGTGTTATACCGGTTAGTACTGACTTAGTTCGCTGTACACTGTCTTAGAGATACAATCTGTTATTAATCTCACGGCAGGTTTGGTTCAGCGAGGGCATGTTCCAACCCAGTTTTAACTTCTACAAGGGTTACACCATACCAAGATGCACAAGTATACAACAGTATCTGGACGCCATTGATAATCTTCCTCTAGTAGACTCACCTGAAGTGTTTGGACTACACCCAAACGCTGATATTACGTATGTTGTTCTTCCTTATTTATTTATTTAATAATAATAATAATAATAATAATAATATGTTTTTGGAGCATTATCAAAGCTCAATGCTCTTACAATAATAAAATACAAAAT
>JAOBYJ020030135.1:0-11737 GCA_025403565.2 Palythoa heliodiscus
CTTGAAGAGTAGAAATGATTGGTGTTATTCATTCTAACTTTTGAACCAGCTGATGAAACCCTATAAAGTGACCATTCAATTTGTTTGTCTTGAAGAGTAGAAATGATTGGTGTTATTCATTCTGACTTTTGAACCAGTTGATGAAACCCTGTAAAGTGACCATTCATTTTGTTTGTTTTGAAGAGTAGAAATGATTGGTGTTATTCATTCTGACTTTTGAACCATTTGATGAAACCCTCTAAAGTGACCATTCATTTTGTTTATCTTAAAGAGTAGAAATGATTGGTGTTATTAACTATAAATTTTGAACCAGGTGATAAAACTCGATAAAGTAACCATTCATTTTGTTTGTTTTGAAGTGTAGAAATGATTGTTGTTATTCGTTGTAACTTTTGAACCCTTTGAGTTATCGTTTATTTTGCCCAAATTGTCGTATAGAAATAATTGGAGTATACACTCAAATTTTTGAACCAGTTGTTGAAGTCGCATAAAGTGACAACGAAGTTTATCTTGCTTGTTTTGAAAGGTGGATTCAGAAAGTAACCAACCTTTCATCGAAATTCAGAGTTTAGATTTTCCATCAAGTTTGGCAATTTTGACAACTATAGCGTTTTGATTTAGTTGACATGAAAAGCTGACAACCAAATTTATTTTGTTTCAGCCTCTGGAAGGTCCGACGCGACGTGACAGTTCTCCTGCTGAAATATCCAGAACAGTTGCTACTGAGAGCATTCCGGAAAAATCAAAAGCGGTTCAAGATTTATCAAGTCCTGAACTTAGTGAACCTTTACAGGGTGATAGTACAACTGCTGTTTCTACGAAACCAGTGAAGCTTACTGAAGACAAAACAGAGCAACCGAAATTAGAACAAGGAACCCCTGATCAAGCTAAACAAGAGTTAGCACCAGGAAAAATCGAAGGAAGTAAACCAACAGCGAGCAAAACTAATGAAACACAAAAAGATCAAATTATCTCGAATAGAAATGAAATAGCAGAATCTGTTTCGAAAGGAGATGTGCGAAACTTATCTGCACCGCAGGCTAAGTCCGAACCAAGTGGAATGGAAGAAAAGGAAAAAGAGAAAGAAAAGCAGAAGACAGAGAAACCTGTGCAGCCAGTCGTATTAAATCCTGTTTTGCGTCATAAAAGCCAACCTGATGTTTCTAATGTTGATGCATTTGAAAAAGCTAAACTGGAAACTCAGATCTCCGTTACCGCCGTTACTACAGAAAACACTCAGCAGCAACAAGCTCCAAGGAAGTTTGTTGTTCAAAAAGTTGACGAACGACAAATTGAGGCTGTGTCTTCTTCATCAAGGAAAGAACCCTCACAGCAAAACATTGAGTTGCCTGAGTCAGTGTCAATGGCTTCACCAGTTCATTCGTCAGGCAAGGAGCCTGTCCCTGCTGGCGAGAGTTCTAGCAGCCAGACTGTCACAAAAGATACCCCACCTTCTGCCGTTCCTTCGTCTTTTTATTCTGTGCAAACACAGACGAGCTTTGAGAAATCGCAAACTACTTCAGCCAAAGATGAAAAACAATTGTGTGAGTTGTCAAATAACAAGATAAACTCTGATCATTCCGTTCACCGTAGTCCTGGATGTGAAGTCCAATCTCTTAACTTGGCATATGAGGGTCAACAGGAAATCAAAACGGATCAGCAGCATTCTCAATGTGTTGGACTTTCTATTGAAAATGTTGTGAAATCCACTGGTAGATTCACTATCACTAAACCAGTTGAACAAACGGAGAAAAAAGAACAAAGCATAGTGCCATCAGGTATTCATATCGGAGGATCTCCCAGATCTGGAGGAGAGCCACTTCTTACGACTATAGAGGAACCACCAATTCAAAAAATATCCTCTCAGAAAGTACGAAACGAACATTTAATGTCAGCAGAAAAAATTTCTGAAAAACAGTCAGCTACAGAGCTGAAAGCAAACGCCGAGTCTTCCCCTAGTAATGACATTGATTCTCGGAATCAATCTGCTGAAATTCCGGTTTCAGCTGAGAGCCTCTTGACGGTTATTTCATTGGAAGGAAACAGTCAACGTAGGTATTCAGCCCAAACCTCTGATGATGGACAATCAGAGCAGATAGTAAAGCCTTCAGTAGAACAAGAATCTGAGCTGACAATGCAGGATTTCGACAGTTCCAAACATACACCTTCATTAACACCTAGTTCTTCATTGGAAAGTCTTAACTCGGTCAGCTCACAGCAATCTAGTACGTGTCCACAGTCGCACAATTCCTTCTCACCTCAGACTGTCGATCCCTCAGGGGAGGGTAGCAACAAGTCTCCAAATTTGTCAAAACAGCCCAGCCAGGAAGAACTTAAGCTACAATCGGAGTGGGTAAGTTCTCTTGATATAGTTAGCTCAACGGAGCACAAAGTGGTTTCAGCCGTATGATTCTTAAAATATACCCATCTTTTACATAAAGAAAACGCAAAAGTTTAATACTCTCCGTTCCTTATTAAAACAAAAAGATATTTTCAGTTGCCTACGTGTTTATGTTTTGCATAATTTCCTGTTGTTGCCACATGTGGAGTCACGGATTGTAGATATAGTATTGATCGTCGAGAGAAAATTGGGAACCGGCTATCGGGAAAACGTACATACCAAGGTTCTTACAGAGTCAGACAGGGTTCGTACAGAGTCAGACAGGGTTAGTAAAGAGTTAGACAAGGTTCGTACAGAGTCAAACAGGGTTCCTACAGAGTCAGATAGGGTTAGTAAAGAGTCAGACAGGGTTAGTAAAGAGTCACACAGGGTTCGTACAGAGTCAAACAGGGTTCGTACAGAGTCAAACAGGGTTCTTACAGAGTCAGGCAGTGTTCGTACAGAGTCAGACAGTGTTCGTACAGAGTCAGACAGGGTTCTTACAGAGTCAGACAGGGTTCTTACAGAGTCAGACAGAGTTCGTACAACCCTGTTAGAGCATCTTTTTTTGTCAGTTCTTGGATTCCATCCAGAATTTACGATCACATATTACTGTTTTTGGAATTCGCTGTTTAATGTTGGCATAGTCATTAATAGCTTAATGTTTTTTTTTTCACGAAGTAAGACTTGCTAAAATTTCTCTGAGGAAAGGCAATTTTTGGCAATGTCAAAAAGTCAAATTCATTTTGTTTCCGGAAGCTTCGTCCCCTGAACCCCCAATGGGGCTCTGCCCCTGTACCCCGCTGGAGGCCTCGGCAGGATCTAGACCCCTCGCCTATGTGGGGGCCTCTGGCCACAGTGCCTTCTACTTTCATAATATCAACTTCAAATTTTATTGACAACCCTGTTTGTTTGTTAACCAGGAAACTTTCGTCTTCTGCATTACAAAATAAAGCTAGCCAGCTAAATCCTTTTACAAGCCCAAGTGGCCCATTAGAGCTGGTGCTTGTCTGCGATTTTTGTAGTGTTAAGTGGATGAAAGTCATTGACTCCCCCTGGACGGGACACTACTCCATCGGAGGTTAGCCCCCAGCAGAAGCTGGTACTCATTTTACTAACCTTGTAAGGATGGAAAGGTGAGTCAACTTTGGCGGAAAAGAAGGTCACACAAATGTTCATCACTCAGCCGAGCCGGGGTTTGAACTTGGGGCCTTGTGGTTGGATGGAAGAGATCTTACCACTGTGCTAACCGACTGTTCTATTATAAAAAAAATCTTTAAATAAACCGTCATATTCTCCAAATAAACTTAGTCGCGTCAGACTTGGCCACCTTGAGTCATTGCATTATTCACTGGAACCCCGCCCTGCGACCACCTCCTTAATACAGTTACTAGGGTTCGTGCTACTCCTTAAACTCCTTAAAAACTCCTTAGATTTGATTTACCTTTTTAAGGGCACTTAAAAACTGCTTAAATTTACAAATTTCAGCAAAAACGCCTTAAAAACTCTTTATTTCTTGTCTAACAATCTTCAAACTAGAGTATTGCAAAAGTAGAGTACCATAAAAACTATAAAATGTGAATTATTGTCGCAAAATACACATCATAAAACAATAGAAATGCGAAATTCGTTGTCTTTTATCAGTCAGGCCTTCCTGCTTCTATTTACAAAGCGGAAACAATGGCAATTCTTTTTTGTCAAAGAAACACAAAAAAATTACTCCTTAAAAATTGTTTTTTGGTCCTTAAAAACTCCTTAAAAAGTCCCTAAATTTTGTTTACTCACCCCAGCACGAACCCTGGTTACAGTTACGGTCACTTTTTTGACGTACATTTTCTCATAAAAACCTTCGGTTGTTAATTACGGCCACATATTTTTGGCCTTTAGGGGACAATGTTAACGTGGTTTTAGATTGTTTGCTTTCTTGCTTTTTGAGTGTTTTACTCTGAAGTGTATTTTTTCAGCAAAAGCGCAGCAGAAGCCTGTCTGTGGAGTTGCTGCCGGAAGAAGAGGAGGAGCTGAAAAAAATTGTTGCAAGGTTAGAATCTTTAATTGCCTCCACTTTTTAGTACAATCATGGTGAAGATTTTCGCCTACAGAGTTGTATGAATCTAAACAATGTGCTGCATTTGTGTTTCCACGTAATTTTTTACCCACAGCTCGTACAAAGTCTGTAAAACTGAAAACGTTCTGAACTGCAAAACGTTTGTATATAAAAACTGGAAAGTATTGCGAATGTCTGGAAAGCGTTTGGATTTTCTTGGCTTAAGTTTGAACGGCAGGCCACTGATTTCTACTAAAACGATTCTCCAGAAATATGGACACTCTAAACTTAGAGTGCGATTCCAGTGACTTAACTGCCACATACATAATTTTCAAAACTAAAACACAAATCACAGGCAACAGAAACGTGGTCAGTTTGCAAAACGATTACCTAAAACAATTATTGACGTAATTTTTTTTTGAGACCCTGGAAATCCCTGGAATAGCGCTGGAAATCTTTATCTAGGCCATAGAAAATCTCAAACTTTATTTGAAAAAATAATCTTGTCAGAGTGATCGATTTTGTTTTTTATTTTTGTAGTTAGCAATATTTTTTAATTTCTATTGTTTGAGCTCAAAAAGCCCTGGCAGTCCTGGAAAAAAAACAGGCAAAATATCTGGCAAAACCTGTATTTTTCAAATTTTGAAGGTATTCAGCTACAGTAAAAGGTTCAGGCAAATTTTGTTCTTATATAATGGGTGTTTTCTGCAAAGGCAGCCTGAAAATGTTCTTCAGGTGTTCTTAAACCGGTTTTTCTAAAAATTAACTCCTGCATAAACAACATTTTTGATTTATGGATGGAACTAACCTTAACTGTAATAATGACCGTATTTACTCAGAAAGACGAATTATTCGTCTCAGACGAATTATTCGACTGGCCTGGATAAAAACGGGACGCATGAAACACCACTTTAGTTCGTCTGTTTAGTGCGTCTCGTATTTACACAGACGAATTATTCGTCTTAAGACGTCGAAAAGACGCACTAAACAGACGAACTAAAGTGGGTCTGTTTAGTGCGTCTGTTTAGTGCGTCTCCGTATTTTTCAGACGAATTATTCGTCTGAGACGAATAATTCGTCTTTCTGAGTAAATACGGCCAATCAAGATAATATTACATTGGGGGATGTGTGCAGCAGTAAGTTATTCTAATGTAACTGGCAGCCAATTTTTTTAATATAAGAACAATTTTCTTTTTACAGGCTGAATGTGCTCTTATGTATAGGGTACTTTTTTGACCAAATCTCAGCCTGAGTGTTCTTATTCCAATTGTTCTTTTATGCGGGTTTTTACTGTAATTGCTCAGGAGTAAAAAATCCACTGAAAATCGACAGGTTTGGGAAAGGAAATCTTGATTAGTGAAAACCGTAAAAGCAGGATTTTTATTGTTATTTTCTGAAAAATGTTGGTGTGATTGTTAGCAAATCGTCAATATAAAATTGGTCATCGCGGGCAAACTCTTCTCCAAAACCTGATTTCAGCCATTTTTACCATTTCGGAAACATTTTTTTTCACCTAATTAAGAGGTTAAAGTTCCTATGGAGCTTATTTTTTTTACTTTTTAGATTAAAACTATTGTCATTTATGAACTTAGAATTCGAATAACCGAAGAAAATTTCCGCATCTAAGTATGCTTTTTAATCAAAACAAGATTGGAATCTAAATTTTGATCGAGCGAGCCGAGGACTGGTAACCTGCAGTGAGTTTTGTGGAGTGCGTATAAAAATTTTCGCTCGCACTGAAAAAGTTAAGAAAATTTACATTTCAAACAACTCTAAGGGAATAATTTATCGAATAAAGTTATAAAGATATGACTATTGTATCCAGGATCCATAACTGTTTAACTTTGTACCGCATTGTAAAATATTTTATAGTGTGCTTTATGTTATCGCTTCGAAAATAAAAAAGAAAATACAGGGTGACTTTAAGGGAGGGTGAGGGGTCAGTTTTTAACGTCTTTTGGATGTAAAGAGCAAGAAAATAATATAACGACGTCTCATTATATAAGACTGTCGTACAAATAATTTTGGTGTCTTTCCCTTAGACACGTGAGAGAAAAAGAAGATCTTGAGAAACGGCAGGAGAAAGATATACAGAGCTTCCGAAAGAAAGTTGAAACGCGTAGAATGAGGACACAGCACAGGGGCTCTGTACATATGCAGCAGCGTGGAAAGCCGGCTGGCGACTCGGACAGCACAGACCCCAAAATAAATGGTTATGGCGGAGGAACTGAACCACTGACGAATCCGCACGTACAACAGCTTGTCAAACAGTCGATGAAAAAGAAAATATCCAAGACGGGAATGGAACAATTGGAACAATTCGAACAGTTTACTATTGAATCGAAGTCCAAGAAAAAACCAGTAGGTGTGACTGCTGGCCAGCCGGCGCCAGGAAAAATTGAAACCAAGTTGAGTCTGAATCAGATCAAAGAAAAACAAGCAGGGACTGCTGTGACGACAATTTCTGTCAGTACCCCCATCAGTAACCCTCCGACTCCGATGTACTCGGGGAATATGTTTGTTCCAGTACCAGAACAGATGCCGTTTGCACGCACCACAAGCGCATCAAACTTGACTCAGCTTTCCCAACAGCAGCCACAAGTAACGGTCGCTCCCGGTGTAATGGCCACTAATATGCAGTGGGCACAGGGGGTAGGGCGTGGCGGTGAACAGGCTGGTTGGATACCGTCTACTACTAACTCTTGCAATGGACAATATATTCCTGTAATGCAAATGCAACAGCAGTCATTTGCTGCGCCTGGGAACATTACAAATCAGCCGTTAAGGCAGCAACAGCATCAGCAGTTACCACATCGGTAGCACAAACTTCTCAAGCAGTTAGGGAGGGGGCCGTTTATCCAATCGGTTTTCATTAATTTGGGAATGCAAAGAAATTAATTGTTACGTTTTCAGTTAAACAACGCAAACTAGCAGATGATTTGGTATTTGTTTAGAAGACTTATGTTATGAGTTTTTGTATCTGCCATGTTTGCTTTCTAATTTATTATTGCTGAATATCGGCGCCATTTTACTCAGACATGCTATCGGGGGAGTTGTCGTTCATAGCAATTTATTGTTTATTTTGTTTTGATTTGCGCTCGAAATTTTGCTGGATTAAATTTTTATTTAGCATGCTTCATTTCACATCTTCTGTTGAGGGAAATTGAGAAAAGCGCTGTGCCATTTTCTTCATCAGTTGTCAGGGTTCGTACCTTCCTGGAAAATCCTGTTTTTTTTTCTCCTGGAAAGTCTGGTCTTGAAAATCCTGGAAGTTTGATGTTCCCGGAAGAACAACCAAAACAAAAACTTCTGGACGTGTTTGTTTACGAACGTTTTTGGAAGTGCATTTAGGTAGTTTGAGCGAATTTACATGTCGCCTTATTTATTTTTGCCTATTTAGTTTGGAAACTGGGTCTAAGTTCTGTATTTTGTTTTCTTTTTGATCTGAACTATCAAGGGATTAAAGTGTTGGGGTTTTATTAAGAACTAAGCTGTGCTGTACCAATATTATTGTTATTTTGTGAAATTGTACTTCTGTAACTACCTTAACCCTCTAAGCCCCTAACACTACAAATGACGTGTTAGTAAATTCTCCCAACTTAGCCTCATACTTTCTATACAAGCAGTTTGGGAGAATTTGGCTTTAGAAGTTCCATCGCTTATTCCACTTGATCAATTCCTTATTTCTCATTACCACTTATACTATTTTGTTTGAGTTATGTAAGGAGAAGTTAGATGTTGATAAATTGCCTGGGGCTGAAAGGGTTAAAAATGCTTGGAAAGCCCTCAAATTTTGATTTCTAGTAGGCGTACGAACCCTGAATGATATATTTTGGGTTTTCGCAGGCTTTTATGGCGACTTACAACAGAAATTTACCTGTATAAAGACCATGTAGTTGATATAATACATTTGAATATGTTCCAGTTAAAGTATTCAAATGAAGTTATTTTGTACCTTCTAGTTAATAGATATATTAGGGCTGGAAAAGCCTATTTTTGTTACAAGCGTTACGAAAAGAAAATTTAGTTTTTCATTCCATGGGCACATGTGCAATTGCCTTCCATCATTAAGGAAGCTTTCAATTTGAGAAAAAAAATTAAGCACAGTTGTTAAAATGCCCGTCCGAAAAGTGTTCATAAGAAAGTTGCTCCTTTCTGTTTAACGAGGAGCAGTTTTGCGCAGGCGTTGGCTTTGTTAACTAAACGTTAAAAAATTCAGGCTCCAATCAGTAATTATCTTCTGATAGATATACATGAAAATAAAAACTTTCATTGAAATAGACACTGGTGAAACTAGTTGAAACTTTTGTCTTATTATCGTTAGTTGTTGAGTGGAGATATGAAGGTTATAATAATTGTGAAGCGGGACAGTGTCAAAAATTGTTAGGAGAGATGGCTTAGTAAGTAACGTATTAGCTGAATGGTTTCGTCTTGCTTTGACAGTACTTAATCTTTGCCGATCAGTAATGTATGCGTCAGGAGTTAAAATTGAACAGTTCTTGAAATCTTAATATCTGAACGAACTTTCTAATAGTGATTTAAAAATTAGAATAAAACCTGTTTCTCTCTATGTTGTTTTTTTTTGGTGTATTGTGCCGGCTGGTAAATCGATTAGAAGTTGGACTGTGAGCAAGCTCTTCCATTCTCCCTCTCTTTCTCCAATGCGCAAATGGAGCTTGCTCGTAGCCTATTAGAAGTTTAAATATGTATTTTTACAATTCTAGTCCGTGCGGGAATTTTGGGATCGACCCTTGGCCGGTCCTTCACTTGGGGTCTTAAAAGTATTGAGGAGAAAGTACTGCCTTTGTTCTAAAATCTGCAAATGGTTAGACCTTCACTTCACTTAGGACTTGGTAACATGCGACAATTATGCAGAAAAGATTAAGAGCTGTTTTAAACGTTTTTCTAGAAACGAATATAACTGTGTTTCACGTGCCTATACAGCCACTAATTGGGGCACTATGGTCTCGCGGATCAGAGGGACTAAGGCCTTGCTGCACAAGCGTTATGCTCTTAGTTTACTTGATGTACTTACAGTGGGAATCTGAACCTGATTGTTACAATTATCTGTGCCGTGTTGACAAGGCCCAACAAAGCCGAAACAGCTGTCCACAGTTGCTAGCAATAAGACAATAAGAGCTTAGTCCCTCTGACCCTCAAGGCCATAGTGCCCTATTTAGTGGCTGTGTCATTAATACTAGCACGCCCAAGTGCGTCCTATGATCCTATATAATCTTATGTTTTTGACGTATAAAATCCTATTGTTCTGCTAAATGTGCTATAAAATCCTATATTTTGAGCATAAGCACTAAAGTTAAACAAAGAAATCACTTGAAGAAACATTTTTATATCTGGGAAATATATGGAGCAGGGTCTGAGACCTGGGTATGAGTTGTTTTAACCGCCATTTTGAGCCGTTAACATAACCAGATATGCTCGTTCAACTTCACTTTATTGCTTCAATGATACTTCTTTTCGAGGAATTTATGGTGAACTTCCAACATGATGAGCCACACATTCATGTTCTTTATGAGCATATGGCAAACCTAATAAAAACATTTTTGTTACGTTCTGTCAAGGGGAAGGTTGTGGCATCTGTTACCTTGCAAAGACTTGCAAAACTAGATGTTTCAAGGCACAATTATGTGACTGATGGAGAGCTAGTTATTGGAGAACAAACGCATCACACAGTAAAAAAATTAAAAAAGGATCAACAAAAGGTTGCTTACTCAGGAATGCCGTCATACTTCACAACAGTAGCATATTTTCTGCAAACCAGATCTCCTCTTGGAAACAAAACTACTGAGGTTCTTTCGTGCTTGAATCCTGAGAACAGAACCACAGATAACGGTAGAGC
Source organism: Palythoa heliodiscus (assembly GCA_025403565.2). NCBI lineage: Eukaryota > Metazoa > Cnidaria > Anthozoa > Zoantharia > Sphenopidae > Palythoa > Palythoa heliodiscus. Next base: position 10,282 of record JAOBYJ020030135.1, read on the forward strand.
TATCGAGCATGTTGCCAAGCAGCTTGAAATTCCTGAGACAGAGATCACAAATATGTCAGATGAGTGGAAAATGTTAAAATACCAGATTAGAAAACCAGCATGGATCATTACTGGATTCGAAAACGAAGAGCTTCTACACAGAAGTTTGGAGGAAAACTCAGAAAAAGAAACTTCAAGAATTCCCAAGAATAAGATCCAAGAAAAAGAATATCCAAGAAGAAGAAGAAGAAGAAGAAGCAGAAGAAGAGGAAGGAGAAAAAAAACCTGACAATATAGAGTATCAAGTTTTTGGGACAAAAGGAAGCAGTGTGTCAGCTAAGGTTTATTGCTTCGCAAGTTCTAAGAAACATTAAGACAAAGAAAATCCTCGAGTTCACATTCATGTTCTTCTGTATTGTTCATGGCATGACCGTGTAACATCAATATCGCAGATACGAATTTTTACTGCAGATGCAGAGCAGGTAAACTAGCTAAAATAAACAAGTTGGTAACATCAAAGTGTGTCTGACTGTCTTCATTTTAGGTTATCATTTCAGTTTGTCTTTCAGATGCTATAGATACTGAAAATTAAATGACCTCTTGGAAAACGATGTTACAAAAACCAGACAAGTGAGCTTATACTTAACTTGTATTTTTTGTCCTATACTTTCAATAACTTGGTTAAATTCGTCCAATATTTTTTTAAAACAAGTGTCCTGATAATCCTATAAACTGATTTGCACCAAAAGGCACTTCGCATGTGAAACAGTTAAATTTATTCTTTCAGTCACATCTCACAAGCATTACGCTTTTGCTTTATTATTTAGGAATGACTTTTCTCTACCACAAACACTTTTTAGTCAGCTTCTCCATCCCTGTGTAAAAAAAATAATTTATGGCAAACATACGTCTTTTCAAATAATATGATAGCGAGTTGCGTACATACAATGCAAGCTGGAATATCTTAGGCTTGTTTTACAAAGACACTGATATCTTCATATGCGAAAGATAAAAATGGTATTTTCAATGGATACCAAATTTTCATCACTGGAGAAATCCTGGTATTTCGTCGGTGTCTATGTAATAAGTTATAGCAAATCGAATGAGCGCGAGTGCATTTTGTGATTTATGAGCACGAGTGATGTTTAGAAAGTTCTCAAAACTGCACTGGCCGAAGAACTTCAAAACATCACGAGCGACCATAAATCTCGAAATGCACGAGCAAGTTCGTATGATTTTTTGTTTATATTCTCAACAATGAAGCGGAAGATGCGTCAATGATTATCGAGCTGTTCGTGCTTGTACTCTTCGAGTTTCTCGCTAACTTTTCGTTCAGTCGCCCATTTTTGCCAAACTTTTAACGAGGTCTGTGTAGCTTTGAAAGTATTTTCATTTTTCGCATTTTCTTTCACTTGTTCGACCTCGTTTTGGTTTAAGGGAGCGGTCATTAATTACTGGGGGGGGGGGGGGGGGGGTG
>JAOBYJ020030354.1:0-11733 GCA_025403565.2 Palythoa heliodiscus
ACCCACCGACCCACATCCCTTCCGAAATTCAAAATTTTACCCTTCCGAAGCTCAGTGCAACAGTTATGAAGAGAAAACAACATCAAAGGTTTTTCTATTCTTTTTATTCTCCATTCCTCAACGGTGCGTACATGTACTTATATTAGTTTATACTGGAGCTCAGTGCGAGGTCGATTGTTTCACGTGAATGCAAAGCGCGTATTTCATTTTGAAGTTCTTGGATGTTTTTTTTTTTATTTACTAAAACGCAAACTTTGCGGGTTCATTTGTAAACTACATTATGCAGTTAAATATTATCTTTGTAAAACCTGCAACGTTGAACTTAACATGTTTTAATTATATACGAAATTGTAATTGTATGGTATTAAATTTATTCCCTTAAAAATAACACGGCTGCCTCCAGGTAGGGCAAATGTTAATTATAGAAAATATGATTTGAGATTTTTCTAACTTGTGAACGTTTAATCAATTTAAAGCCAATATAGCCCTAATAATAATTAAAAATCTTACCGTACTCAATTGAGGAAAGTTGAAATTACTAAAACTTTACAGCAAAAATTGACAAGATTTACTGATATACCTCAAGGCTAGCAAATAGTCACTTTTCATGGCTTCAACTACTGCTGAGAATGTAAAAACAATCTTGGGAAGCTTGTGTAATATCAGTTTTAGCAAGATGATATTGAATATTTACAATATTTTAGGTTTTTCTAGATTTAAAACATATTTGGTTGACTGAACTAAAGTAAAGCCTTTAAAAATGTTTTTGGCTAAAAAACTGCAATTATAAATTTTATGCAAGATGGTTTAAACACTTGAAAAAGAGATTCTGCGTGTGTAAAGCCTAGTTTCTTTATGATCGTTGAAAATGCTGCCAGCGATCGTGAGCGATTATATGGAAACACTTTTCAGCGATCCGGCGATCGTCAGCGATTGTCAGCGATTATATGGAAACACTAACTTCTCAGCGATCCGGCGATCGTCAGCGATCGTGAGCGATTATATGTAAACACTTTTCAGCGATCCGACGATCGTCAGCGATTGTCAGCGATTATATGGAAACACTAACTTTTCAGCGATCCGGCGATCGTCAGCGATTATATGGAAACACTTCTCAGCGATTCGGCGATCGTCAGCGATTATATGGAAACACTTTTCAGCGATTCGGCTGTTGTCAGCGATTATATGGAAACACTTTTCAGCGATATAGCGATCGCCGGCAATCGTGAGCGATCATATGGAAACTAGGATTAAGTGTAATGGTATGTATTAAGATGTGATACTTTTCATATTATCAACAATCCGGTTGCAAAGTACAAAGTTTCAATTCGATTTATCGTCTTACTGCACTAGAATAAGCGCCCACGATTTTCGGTGTTATAAATGGTTCTAATGATACAATTAAAACACTTTTCGAAAGGTGGGCTTTGCTAACGATTTTTGATTGATTAATTTCTATATATTTTGGTAACTTGCACATTGTTCAAACCTAACTATAATTATAACTTGGTTGGAGGTAGGTAGTAAACAATTAGTTGAAACGTATTTGGTGTGTTAAGAATCAATTCTTTTCCGAATATATTAGGCCATGTCCACACCAGTGTATTTTCGTTCAAAACCACATACACGCTATTTTTTTTATAAGAACCACTATGTTTTACCGAGGCTCATTGTTCTTAATTTTTTGGTGATTTCAGCCTCAATTTGTTCTTAAAATTGTTCTTATTTTTGTGAGCGGTTTTTATTGAAGAAAAAACAAAATAAAAACAAGGTATTGGAAAATGAAACGCCGTCAGTGCGCCACACATGTATTGCACGGCTGAATTTCGAGGCGAACTAACTTCATTGTTTGTTGAGCAGTCTTTACAGTGAATCTTTTTATGTTTTATGCTGTATCGCTAAGTTAAATTTCGAGTCTCAGTCAATTTTCTACCAGAAAAACTTTTCTAGTTATCGAGCCTTAAATTTTTCTTAAGTTCTGGCAAATTTGAGCCTTGTTCTTGTAAAGTTGTGTACATTTCGATTAGTTTAGGCCTTCTGTCCACGCTAAGACGCGGAGGGTTTTCGGCGCAACCGCATCAACTTCAAGACGCTCTCAAAAGTAGATCCAAATGAAAACGTATCGCCTATATGTGGACAATCGAACACGCATGAAAACGATGACATCCGCAACAACAACAATACTTTATTTGCACACATAGCTTCATAAGAGTGGTACCCAGGCTTCGCCTTTATTCGAAATCAAAAATGATGTCGTGCACATTGTTTAACTTACGTCACACATATCCGCCATGGTCGGTCCCAAGCCCGGATGAGAAAGGAGGAGGGTTGGGCGTAGGGCTAGCACCCCTACCCTGTAAAAATTATACTTGCTACAGAAACCGAAACTGCACATACTGTAGAACCCGGACGGATCTTACACGGAATCCACCTCGGGGCCAGGGGTCCGAAATGACCTCCTGTCCCCCAAACACGTCTTATGGATTGGAATTTGGAAGATAAGGACACTGTATGAGACTGGAAAGGCAGTGCAAGTTGCAAGAGAGTTTGACTGATACCACCTGGACGTCCTTGGGCTAAGCGAGGTAAGATAACAGCACTGGAGTGGAACCCCCAAGGACAACGCAAGAGGGGTTGCCCCAACAACACCTGGCGGCGAACTTTGGACACAGAATTGAAAAGGGAGGAGGGGCCAAGAAAAGCGCAGAATCGTGACGGGTGGCGGAGTGTAGTGGAAGTCCTATGTGCCACCTAGGCACGAAGAGGATTAAGCTAGTACTGTAAGTCACACATATCCAATTCAGCGTTTTCGCGTGACAGTTGAAAACGGCATGAAAACGGTAGTGTGGATGCAGATCAATCAATGCGTTTCGATGTCACCGAAAACGAAGCCAAATGAAAACGTATTAGTATGGATAAGGCCTTAGGCTATTTATCGCTTCGTTTATTAGTATTTAATAATTATTTTGTTTGCCGGAAACCTTTTTTTGCCATTTCGTAACCATGGTCGATTATTTGTGTATAATTTTGTTACAGATCTTGTTATTCTTTTAAATAACTACTTCAATGTGTAAGTCTAACTTCCTTTGTTCTTCGTGATATTTATTTTTACGATTTGAAGGCCATTGATTAGAGGACAAACACTGATGAAGAATCAGAAATTTTAAAATTAGTTTTTGCTTGCGCCAATTTAGAAACTAGTATTTGATTTTTTTCAGATTATAACTTCCTAACACACTCTTCTACACAAGGTAACTACTGCCGTTAATGTGTTACTGTTCATTTTTCTGTTTTTCCTTCTTTACTTACCGCAAACGTTTAAGATTCTTTTTTGCGGTCTTTTTCTTCATTTTCTATACATTACTAAATAAGCGACTCAATGCGAGAAAATGGCAAAAATGCCTACGGAATTGTTTAGACTGGTACAGTCAAGTTTTATATATACAGCGCTTATCTTCTTTTAAATTTTTTAATACTGTTCCACAATTTGATTATGAACGACCGTTTAGACTGACCGTTTTAATATTCTGCCCTTTATGGAGCGATTGGTCGGAGTGGGTTGAATGGACACCCGGTCATGGCTTTGCTTGTTACGTGCGGTGGTTTGACTCTTGTTCTTGGAGATGTTTTTATTTGTTCGTTGTGTTTTCTTTGGGTGTCTTTTCATTTTATTTCTGTTACGCCTGTGCTTTCGCTCTCTACGAGTTTTGATAAAAGATTTTGTAGAAACGCCTCCATTCATAAAGGTTGCTGCGACCGTTGCCTTGGTTTGTGGCTCTGTCATTTTCTTGTTGCATGGTTCTGTCAACGGTTTTATAGTCACTGTGCGCCTCGGTTGTTTGGTTTCTTGCGGCAGTTTTCCCATTCTGCTTCTCTTCTTCCCTTTTTTCTTCCTTTTTCGTTCTTTTCGCATTTTTGTTGTCATTCTAGAGGAAGTTAATAGTAAAGTAGTTGTCGATGGCTCGGTTGGAGATAGTGTTGTCAAATTTTGCCGCGTTTCGGAGGAGTGCACGGTAGTTTCGTTTGGAGTCGAAGTTAGCTTCTTCAGACCTGCAGATGGAGTTGTCTTTATTGTGGTTTTGGAAAATCCCGCCACTGACTGAGTTTTTACTTTTGAAGTTGTGTTTGTTGATGAGTTCGTAGTATTCTTCGGGCTTCTTTTTGCAGACAGCTTGGTAAACGACTCCGGATTGACATACTCTGAACATTCTCGTGGCCAGTGCTTGGGCCCAATCCACCCGCATATCTGGGCGAATTTGAGAGTAGTTATACGGGTTGCCGCGTTGTAGTTTCGCGGGGCCATATACCACCAGGATGGATAGTATACCCAGCGATTCCCGGAAAATACTCCCACAATCCTTCGCTCCCAGCTTCTTTTATACGTGTCGTAGTGATAGACATAAACGCCAGCACCGGAAGAACCCGGTTTAGCATCACAGAAGTGATATAACATATGAGCTGCATCCTCCTCTACGCGACAAAATCTAAAATCAATTGAAATAGAGGTTAACGACCAGTAATGAGCTTTACTAAGCATGTAAACCTACATGCCATCTCGAGTAAAGGCTATTCGGAACCATTATACTGTTTCATTTGGAATCTGAGCTCTCAGCTTGGTATCTGGATTCCAGACTTTAGTCAAAGGAATTCAGATATTAAATTGCCAGAATCAATTTTACCAGTTGCTGGAATCCAGAATTAAGATATCGACTGCTGGAATCCATTTTACTAGTTGCTGGAATCCAGAATTCAGATATCGACTGTTGGAACCATTCACTAGTTGCTGGAATCCAGAATTTAGATATCAATTGCCCAAATCCATTTCACCAGTTGCTGGAATCCAGAATCCAGATATCGATTGCTGGAATCCATTTCACCAGTTGCTGGAATCCATTTCACCAGTTGCTGAAATCTAGAATCCAGATATCGAATCCTGAAATCCATTTCATCAGTTGCTGAAATCTAAAGTCCAGATATCGAATCCTGAAATCCATTTCACCAGTTGCTGGCATCCAAAATCCAGATATCGATTGCTGGAATCCAGTGCACGAGTTGCTGGAATCCAGAATCCAGATATCAATTGCTGGAATCCATTTCACTAGTTGCTGGAATCCAGAAATCGATTGCTGGAATCCATTTCACCAGTTGCTGGAATCCAGAATCCAGATATCGATTGCTGGAATCCAGTGCACAAGTTGCTGGAATCCAGAATCCAGAAATCGATTGCTGGAATCCAGTGCACAAGTTGCTGGAATTTAGAATCCAGATATCGATTGCTGGAATCCATTTCACCAGTTGCTGGAATCTAGACTCCAGATATCGATTGCTGGAATCCATTTCATCTGTTGCTGGAATCTAGAATCCAGATAACAAATCCTGGAATCCATTTTACCAGTTGCTGGAATCCAGAATCCAGATATCGATTGCTGGAATCTAGAACTCAGATTGCTAGAATCCAGAGTCTAGACTGCTGGAATCCAAAGTTCTGTCAATGCCCCTCGAAAATACTTGAAGCTCCTTCCACTTATAATCAACCAAAACAAAAGTTGAACACATCCAGAGAGAAATAAGAAAGAGTATCACCACGGGGTAAAAATAATGGCCCAATCTACTGAAGATTTTAAACAACTAAAAATTACGTTTTGAGGAAGACAACGAACTTTGATATAAATCATTCTAGTAGTTTGCTTGACAACAACAGTAAACATTAAGATATAAGTGAATGCGTCAATGCGCACAGATTAAGGTTTTGTTTGTTTCAGAATTCAGTAAAACTCTGACTTTTCATTAACGATACATTGAAGAAAAAAGCAAAAACTGACTCTTTTTTATTTAAAAAATAAAGTCAAATTCAAATTAGTCAAAGTCCAATAACAAGAGATAGCATCTAAGTACCTCTTGATTATAATTTTAAAAGTCGCGAGTTTGGCTACAAGTCCAATATCCTTTTCAACAATCTATCTCGAAAAGTTTTGCTTTACCTTATAAATGACATAAATTAAACTCAGATAATTGTCTAGTAGTACACGTTTAACATTCAAAACCTTCTGAGCGACTTATCTTCTGTGATTTAAAAAAACAAGAAGGGGCCGAACTTTCTTGTCATAAAAAATCCGTCATGCGTAATCTTGTAAAATACATTCAAACAAGGCGAAAGGGCATTTAATACAATAATTTTAAACGCGTTTATTTGCTCTTCGGGTATCTGTGCTTGACTTGCGCATTGGAGTTCAATACTAAATGAAAGAAAAAACACTTAGCTTGTAAAGTTTAAATTGAATGCTTATTAAAGTTACTGCTTTTTTCAAAAGTTTTATATTTTTCGCAGCATGAGATGTTTAAAGTTTTGGGATCCTTTTTTTGTAATACAAACAAGGTATTTCGTTTATTACATTTTAAACTACAGTGTAGTCTGTGCCGGCAAGATATATAATATGCCTTTTGACACTCGCGTGCTCAGAAGTAAAAGCAACTGTGATTTGTAAACCACAAAAGTTCAGTACTCAAAAATAAAAGAGATCTCTCGAGAGAGTTCTTAAACAGCGTCGTCAGTCACCTCAGGATATTGCTCTCCGAGAACTAGAGACAAAAAAAACATTTCAATATGATGAACTTTAATTTGTCCCTTCGAACTCTCGAGCTATGGATTTTAATACATCTATAAAACGACCACACTTTAAGTGTTAATTATATTTACACTTTATCATATATTTTATCTTGAAGTTTTGAGCATTCTTTGAATGAAACTGGCATGATCAAGTATCGGGAGAAGTCATTACAAAAGAGTCTCTGACATCTTAGTAGCATTTTGAACTAAACAAAGAAATATAGTGGATATGAGATACACGCACATGCATAGACTTTAACGTCAATTTCCAGATACTGAAGACATTTTGAAGATTAAGAGGTATTCCAGCCTTTCGATATTCTTTTGGTATTTGTTATCAGTAACAGCAAAAACAACTGCAATTTTTAGAAAAGCTTGAGTACTTGTCACTCTTTCTGTACTGATTAGACTTTTGCTGTTTACTCGATATAAAAAAGGAAGGCTATGTAAAATGTCTCGAAAACAAACATATCTAGAGGATATTATTTCTGCTAGAGGCCGTCAGTGTGTCTCTGAAAAAGTAAACAATGCGCGTAATTCATAAAGACTTAAAAGACGCTAATTAAAGTCATCCATTTTCTATGTCTCACTAAATTTGCATTTATTAAAGAGAAATAATGTTTTCAAAAGGAATCCGAGGTTTTGTTCTAAGCTTATACAATACAAACTGTTTATAGTGCAAACTTAGCTTTGTTTGAATAACTGTCACTAAATCAGACTCGTTTAATATGGAAGATACAAATGAAAAACCGGGAGGTTTGGAATTGGAGGCAATAAACACACTCTCTCTATGGTTGATAGCATCCATAACCATAAAATAACAAATTGCGCAATTACTTATTCCACTTTTCTTTGTGACGCGTGCAATTTGAATGCAAGTTGATTCTGAAATGAGCTGGAAAAAATGTCTCCCGGTTTGAATACAAAAAAGCTGTCGCATATTGTAAATGAACATACTGTTTTTGAGTCCTAATAAAACGTTTAGGATTTTATGTTTGCACTGATTTGACCAATATTTACCTTTGTTGTTTAAAAATGTTTTATTTGGCAAGATAAGTTTTTTGATAAGTCGTCTTTACCATGCAGCTATTAGGATTAAAAACCTCTTTAATTGTTTTGATATTTGCATTTTCATCTCTTAATTTTCGACATTTATTCCAAGCAAGTTATTTACGCTTAAAACAATAAAGTCGTTTCGTAATGCTCCCACAAAAGTTTACGATTTCTTTTTAAAAAGGTGAGAAAATAAAGTAAAACAAAACCGACAAGAACTGTTCCTGCGGTTTTTAAGAGTAACGCTTAACAACAAAATTGTGTTCATTACTTCAGACTTGAGGAAAACATCGATAATGATAACAGATAAGCAAAAGTTAATTTTAATGAATCGAAAACCTTCGTCTGGTTTGCACTACAGTTTTATCCCGTGTTCATAGTGACAGCCTTTCAAGATTCAATCTTTGTAGTTTGTAACATTTAAGAAAATTTATAATTATCCCGAAGGCAACACAACGCAGAAAAATGCATGGAAACAGTAAAAACAACTTTATAAAAACTCGAATAAACGCAAGATGATCTTTATTTTTACGGATGGGCTGTAAGGGCTCCCGGAAACTAACAGCTCTGCCAATATTGTTCTTATTACGTTTTCAATGGGATGTAGTTGAAATGACAATAAAAGAATTTCCTTAATTCCACTTTTAAAACTAAACTTGTATTAGTCCGGGTGATCGTATAGACTCCATTTTACACTCACTTTGAACGGATATTCATATATTTTTTTAAACTTTACAACGTGGGAAAAACATCAACTCTCGAGGCTATTATTTCAATAACAAAAATTATGCAGCGGCTCAAAGGAGAGACTTCGACTGAAAGAATCTAACAGCTACAATGTTGCCGTTTAAACATAACACACATTTTGATAAACACATCTACATCCATACAAACGTGGGGAATACATGTCAGCTTACCTATACCAAATTGTATTTCTTGGTTTGTCATCTTCAAAGGCTGTGAAGTGGATGCGGTCTCCTCTGCCGTGTCTCTCCCCCTCGCTTACGGTTATGGGCAGAAAGGAGCGCCTGTGTTTTCTAGCCAACTTTAGGATAGCATAGTCGTACATGGAGGCGGTCTTGTCCCTCCCTTTAACCCAAGCCATTGGCATTTTTGTATTGCTGACACGAATCCATTGAAAAGTACCATCTCGCTGTAGTAAACCTACTTGAAGGGTTGAAAATCCCTTTACATAGTCTTTGCCGGTGTGGATGCAATGTGCGGCGGTGATTGCGTGTCTGGGGGACACCAAAGCTCCGCTGCAACCCGTAGATATTTTTACAACGGACGCAAATGGAAACCTTTGGGCGAAACTGCGTGAAGGGATGTAAAATCGATTGTCTCGTCCAAATATTTCTCTTTTGTTGCGCCGGAGATACATATGACGCTTGAGAAAAGAGGGAACATCTTTGCTATCGTGCAGTGGAAAACGTTCTCTCCTTTTCTTTTTTGCGTTTTCGTGGTTTAAGACCTTTACAATTGTAGCTTTTCTCCTGCCATTCCTGGGCCAAGCTGTTTCGTATGATAAATCTCTTGAAAGCTCTTCTGCCGTTTCGTTTCCGTCAACCAAGGCCACAGAAGCCACAAACTCTTCTCGGAATATTCCTGTAAAACGGGTTCTCGGCTCACGAAGTTCGTTTTGAATCTGCAGTTTTTCTTTCAACCTTCGTCTGGGAAGTCTTGACCTCTTCAGTTTTACTTCAGAGTCAGAGCTTAGGACAACAACTGCTTGCAAAGTCAACCATAAACAGAGCACTGCTAGAGCGCCAAAAGATTTCGCCATGATTTCTAACACTACCGGTCAGAGAAAATTCATGCGCACCTTCGCAGCTTATTCTGTTATGCAGCACACTTGTAGACGTAGCTCTTCTGTAGTTCTATGTTATATTGGCTCTGCAAGAGAGATAAAATAAACATGCATGAGCTGCTTTGTACATAAATAGTCTCGGTTTCACTGGACGCTTGACAAGGCGCCCTGTGGACACACATTCAATGACGCGTCTGCAAACTGCCTTCGGGATTTTCACGGGTGAGTGAAAATCCATTCACTGACTCCCCTCAATCCCGTTGTGCGTAAATTCTATTCTTGATGCTGTCTTCCAGGGTTTAGCTGCTCATGTTGAAACAATACATGTTTACTCATCCATTAAACCCTCTTTCTTTCAATGAAATCCCTTTTCCGACATGATCGCATCAAAATAGATCTTAGTTTTGTATTGGCTTCTGTATTTGCATAGGATTTTATCATTTCTGATCAAAAGAGTCACTTACAGTACAATAAACAGAGTATAATGGAACTGTGCTTAGATATTGTGTTTTCATAACCTAAACATGTAGCGAATTTGGATTAATACCAGATATCAGGATGTTAAAGCCTTTCGTTTCATCAAATGGTGCGCCTTCTTTCAAAGCGAGCGTAGAGCACCGTGTCTAATTTCTGACAAACTGTTTCTATACTTTTTAATAACTTTTTAAAAGAGTCTAAATGTTATCGCCAGATGGGTTACATGATAATTTCTACTCGTTGAATCGTTTTGTAAGTTTTCATGCAGCGAAAAGATTAAAATCTGAATTAGAGAATCATTATGAGTTTTCCTACTGTTAATAAGCACTAGCGATGTATAAGACTCACTGAGTTAATAAGAGCATAAATCAATGACATTTTATCAGAACAAGTCAAGCAATAACAAAACACAAAACAAAACATAAAAATCAAAACATCATGGTCATATATTTAGAGCGCTCGTAATGGACGTTTCCACTCGTTTTTTGTACCGCCTCAAACTTTATATCATATAACTGTGAAAGGAATACATTGTCAACAGTGATTACGGTGACATTGTTTTCGATTGCTTAATAAATATAAACTCAAGCCGATGATAAATATTAGCACCCATTCTAATAACTTACCACATTATCACCTAGAATATTGCTTTTTTTCCAATTACACAACGGGGGGTACTAATCGAAACAAAACTCGGCCTTGGTAAATTTCTCTTACAGTCGTTTCAAGAAGCTATTTCCTTGTACAGATCCAATATCCAAGAAAGGTGTCATGCAACGGTTCACGACACCAAACTCCAAAAATAAAGATCTCCGAAAGAGCTCTATTTCGTTTTTTAAAGATTTTAAAAAGGTGCTCAAAAGCAAACTGAAGAAAATGAAATGGTAATCCGTTATTGCCTTAAAATTGAGGCCCTAACTCGTAGTTTTACCAAAAATCTCTTATTGCGCCCGTTACAGAGCTCATATGCAATAAGGCCGTGACTGATTACTCGGGAAAATGTGTACATTTTCGCCTGGCTTACATTATATTCTCGAAATAGAAAGCCATTAACAGGAGATGACCGGCTGTAATTGCCTTGTTGTAATAGTTTAAATTACTTTGCCACATATATAGGAACTGTCATTTTTACGTATATATCAGGTCTTCATCTCTCTTATCTAATATCGATGCATGGGCAAGAATTGAATTGGCCTTTGATGAGTACAATACCTAACAACAACGATGAGTTGTGCAAGCTGTAAAAGATGTGATACTGCATACAAAATGAAGAAAAAGAAATGGTAATCCCTTATTGCCTTAAACTTGAGTCCGTGACTCGTGATTTTACCAAAAATCTCTTATTGTGCGCCGTTACAGAGCTCACAATGAGGCCGTGGTTGTTTATCCGGGACCCCGCTTTACCACTCTGTAATATATTCTTACCACCGAAATATTTTAACAAAAATGTCTTAAAATTTTCAAGAACCCAAACAGACATGCAACTGATGCACAGAGAACAGTTAAACAGCTGAACCCCGTTATTTCGAACTCGATTTTTTCGAAGTCTGTTAATTCGAACAAATTCGTTTCCCTTGGTTTTGCATACCACCGTAGTATAATTACGGCTGACCCCGTTATCTCGAACCCCCGCTATTTCGAACTATTTTCTCTCTCCCTTGCAGCTTGGAACTTCGAAATAACGAGATCAACTGTACTTAGCGGAGGGGTTGGATCCCCGGCCTGGTCGAGGGTTGAATATTTGGGTGACCTTCTTTCCCGCTAAAGTTCACTCAGCTTTCCATCCTTC